>JANHFX010010956.1:0-16899 GCA_027560015.1 Chloroceryle amazona | reverse complement strand
GACAAGGAAGAGCTGGCTCCAGCAAATGTCCTCAAGACATGCTGAACAGCTGCCCCAGCCCTCCACCACATACAACACACAGCTGCAAAACAGGAAGGGTGGATGGGAACAGGGGACATGAGTCTCCTGCTGCTTCTGCCTCAGAGAGGGAAGTTAAAGGGGAGGACTCAGGCTGTGCTTGGATGTGGACATCCAGCCTGGTGAATTTTTGAGGTTCTCACTACACACCCAAAGTTGCTGTCCTATGCTGCCCTCCTGCATTCCCAAACTAGCTGAGCCCAGACAGCTGGGGAGGGAGGCTGCTGATGTGTCCAAGCACTCCCCAGCCCACCAGGGCTCAGGGGCTGCTCTGCAGAGAGCCCATCACTCACACTTTCAGGCCTGCCAAGCCAAAGGCACAGTAATTACAATCCAGATACTCCCTTACTTCCCAAACTGTGTGCTCCATCAGGGACCAGGCACAGCAGCTCCCATTTCCGACTGCCTCTGGTTGTTACTAAGCAGAGAAGTGACAGAGAGCAGCCCCGGGACAGAAAGGGCTGCGAGGAGAGACAGCAACCAGCACTCTGATAAGTCAGGTCCCTGATGAGCAGCTCCTTCTTGCTTCCCAGATAACCCACTCCGGGCACTCTCCAAAGGGGATCTGTGATCTCTGCAGGTTGTGCACTGGGACTGTTTTTTTTGCCTGCTTCAGCTCATCCTCTCTCCCCATGGGACCAGGCCCCATGCGGAGGGGAAAGCCTGGCTCAAAGGGAGCAGTACTGGGCACAGGGAAAAGACCCAGGACACTCCATGCCATCCCTACATACCACCAAAGGTGGTCATTCCCCAGGCTGACCATAGATGAACATCAAAAAGCCACCTGCATTGCAAAGGGACTCCATTCTGTGTGAGGGCTCTCTGTGCCCTCCCTGGGCTGGTGCCATTCCTGATAACCCTGCACAGGGATCGTCACCTCCAGGGAAGACAAAAGACACCACGTCCCTTAGCCAGATCCACATTAAACATCACATTTGCAGCCTTGATAGTGGACATGCATAGTGTCACATCAGCAGCCCTTGGGCTTTTAAAGCCAGAGGGAGCAGAGCTTTCAGCAAACACAGCTGAGGAAAAAAAAAAAAAGCATTATCAAGTTCAAGCCTTTTACAGGCTCCATCAGGCACCAGTTCTGCCAGAAGCTGGAGGGTGTTATCCAGCATCAAGTCCATGACGAACCCTCTGCTGTCAACACCAGCTAAAGAGCCACAAAAGCTGCCCCACACAGAGGCCTGCCAGCACTTCATCCAAGCTGGAAGACAGAGGTTGCCTGTGTGGCTTTATCTGGCTGAAAAGCCCTTCTCAAGATAGCAGGTTGTTTGCTCCGCTGGAAGGAGCTGCAGGTGCACTGGAGCCCCAGCTTAGCCCTGAGCTGTCATTTGGCTGGACTAAGACAAAGTTCCCCATTTCCCACTGCCTCTGTTGTCTAATAATATAGCGTGAGCAAAATTTGCATCCAGGAAACAGCCTTCACTTGAGGCCCTTCCCCAAAGCCAGAGCACAGGGCAGTCATACAAACCCCATTTCCACCGGGAAGGAGCACCAACAGTCCCTGCACCTTCTCACCTCTCTTCCTGCCACTATACTGGTCTCTGCAGGAGTGGGTGTTGCTGGTGCTGCTGGAATACAAAACCAAGGAGAGGAGTCAAATAAAATACAAAACCAAGGAGAGGAGTCAAATAAAATACAAAACCAAGGAGAGGAGTCAAATAAAAACCAAAACAAAACACATCCCTAGGAGAAGTGTCAGCATTCAACTGCCCAGAGAAGTCCACAGCAGGGACAGTGAGAAAGCAGTGACCAGCTCCCTGCCAAGTGATAAATGGGGGATGCTGCCAGCTCCTTCATCCATCATCTGTGCACAGAGGTACTAGCTACCTCACATCCACCTTCAACTGAGCCACCTCCTTGCCAGAGCTCCTACTTTTCACCAGCCCTTGAGTAAACCCATGGCTTGAAGGGACAGTCGTGTAGCCCCCTGGGCAGCACACAGGGGCTCCTGTGCCTCACAGCACCTCATCTTCCACAACCATGTTGCTCCCAGGAGACACAGCTGCCCCTTCCGCCTGCTTTTAAAGGCAGCCCCAGGGCCTGTAAGGGTGGAGCAGGGCAGGGCTGCCCAGGTGGAGCTGAGTTAGGATGAGTCCCTCTTGGGCGGGAGGGACTCAATCTAAGGCTTTAATCTGCCCTTGCAAGCATGCTGTGATACTAGGGCAGAGCTCTGCTGAAGCAGAGATGTAGCAGGTAGGGTACAGGCAGCATTTCATGCCTTATGCCTGTCTATGTAACAATCCCCATTTACCCCTAGACTGGCTCACATTTCCAGGGTCCCTCTGGTCCCAGCTTGGGTGGCACATGCTCTGTGGCACATGCACACAAGATCTGTGTGCCCCTGCAGCTAGCTCGGCCAGCCTCCCCTCGCAGCTAGCACCCCGTCGTTTGCTGTGACTGATACAGGGATCCTGGTGCTTTTATTAAATTCTTTTCTTCCTGTTTTAAGCTTAATAATAAATTGCATGTCACATTATGGCTGTGTTTATTAAAACCCATTGGCGTGGGCTCTGCTCTGCAACAGCATTTGAATTATTGAAAGCAACCCCCCATGGAGACCTATTTGCTGCAAATGCAGGAGGATTTATTTCCATTTTGTTTATCAGATGGTGTAAGTGCTGGGTGGAGGCAGGGAAGCTCTCTTGCCCTTTTTATTTTCTCCCTGAGCCAGCAAAGCAGAGCTGTGCAGAGGGCACTAGGGAAAATCCCACTACCTCCAGGGATGGGGACAGGTTGGCACAGAACTCCTGGGTGTAGCTGGACGGTCTGCCCTGCTTGTCTCCCTGGCTCCTTGGTTGAGTTCTCCACATATGATTGCTCTGTGCCTCAGTTTACCCATTAGCAGAGCAAGGCTACAGCACTGCAAGCTTCCATGCAGGTATGACCAGCATTCAACTCAGGCTGGCCAAGACCTCTTCCAGAAACCTTCGATCTCCCATGGGAGATACCCACAGTGCAGGGGGGAGCAGCAGGGTGGCCACAAGGAGTTTTGACTTTTTTTCAGCCCCAGATTAAAGTACAGACCCAAGGACAGCGGCTGAACATCTCCAAGCTCTGCCCCACCCCAGCTGTGCCTGCTATAGCCACCCAAACCCAGTGTCAGGAGGATGCTCTGGCTCTTGTCAGTGATCATCCTGAGGGACAGCTTAGCATCTGTGTACCCCTCCCAGCAAGGCAGAGCTGCTGTCAGGAGCAGGGGAAGGGTATGAAGCAGACAGGGCTGGGTTTGGGGGTTTGGGGTGTTCCAGAGGTGCCCATGTGCCTTCGTGGGCCACCCAGCACAGTGGCAGAGCTCGGCATGGCTGGTGTCTTTGCCAGGAGATGGCACTGTTTAGCGGCTAATCACACCAGTGTCCCAAATCTGGACTCTGGGATAGAGGAGCAGATGTGCCTTCTGCCCGGGGCCTAGGCAGAGGCAGGTCCCGGCACTCCTGAGGGCAGGGAAGGAACAACGTATATTCATTGCTGGATCGTATTTACCTACCAGACCTTGTGGGGTCTACTTGCAGACCACAAAACCCCCTGGCTGCTCAGGGTGCCTGCTTCCAGGCAATGCTGGGAGGGTGCAAGGATGAGGGGTGGCACCAGGGGTGTCAGATTGGCTGTTTGGGGAGCAGGTGTCAATGACACCATGGTGTAATTTCTGGGTTGGCTGCCAACCATCTCACAAATCACAAAAATCACAGAAACATTTGAGTTGGAAGAGACCTCTAGAGATCATCTATTCCATCTCCCCCCCCCCTCAGGCAGGTTCACCTGGAGGATATTACACAAGGTTGCATCCAAGCGGGTTTTGAGTATCTCCAGAGGAGACTCCACAACCTCTCTGGGCAGCCTGTTCCAGGCTCCATCACCCTCACAGAAAATAAATTTTTCCTCCTATTTAGATGGAACGTCCTGTGTTCCAGCTTGTGCCCCTTGGCCTTTGTCCTGTCACTGGGTATTACTGAAAAGAGTCTGGCTCCATCCTCCTTGCACCCACCTTCTAGGTATTTATAGACATTGATAAGGTCTCCTCTCAGTCTTCTCTTCTCCAGGCTAGATAGTCCCCTCTCAACTTTTCCTCCTAAGAGAGATGCTCCAGTCCCACAGTCACCTTTGTTGTTGTCCTCTGCTGAACTCTCTCCAGTAGTTCCCTGTCTGTCTTAAACTGGAGAGCCCATAACTGGACACAATATTCCAGATGTGGCCGCAACAGGGCAAAATAGAGGGGGAGGATGATGTCCCTTGACCTACTGGCCACACTCTTCTTAATGTACCCCAGGATACCATTGGCCTTTTTGGTAACAAGGGCACATTGCTGGCTCATGATCTGCCAAGAGTCCAAGATCCTTCTCCTCAAGGCTGCTTTAAAGCAGGTCTACCCCTAATCTATATTGGTGCATGGGGTTGTTCCTCCCCAGGGGAGAAGTCTTCCTGACCTCCTGGCCCATGGTAGTCCCTGGAGTGATCTAGGAACCTGGATAAGGCTGGAGCAGTGAGAAGAGCTGAGGTCCCAGCAGCAGAATGCAACAGGGGCTGGGTGAAACACAAACCGTATGTTTGGGGCAAAAAGCAGCTACTCGGGTAGAGGGGGGGGATGTTGCCTGAATTTATCCCATAGAACGCAGTGCTGCAAGTATACGGTGGGGGTGAACACCTGATGGTGGCAGAGTAGTGCCAACCCTGTGTGCACCCCCCCGGAGACTGGGGTCCAGTGGGGTTTTAACTACACAGTTTGGCCTCTATTATCATATGTCTTCAGGGTCTTTGTGGTGCTGGCAGGATGAGCCCCCCTTCCTTCGTCTGCAGCCTCCCAGTGACCTCCAGTGCCCAGGGTACCCCACCCACTCCAGGCTCACAGAGTTGCTGAGGCTGGTTCATGCCCTAGAGCCAGCAGCCACGTTAGCATTTCCTGGTCCAGCTGACCCCATCCCTGACATGAGTCTGTCATCTGGACTGAGCCACTGCTCTGAGCGCAGGCAGCTGGGCTGGCAAGAGTCAGGAGCTCAGTCCCCTCCACCCCCAGAAAGCAACTGCCACAAAAATTGGCTAGCAAAAGGATTTGGTGCTGCATGCCATCAGGGCACACTCTGTCCCCATGTTGGGCCAGGTCCCCAGAACTCTACAAGTGTTCAGAACTGAAAAGAGCGTCTTCAGAGCCTGGGAGGACCCCTTACTTGGGGTAGGGGCTGCAGGAATGTCTGAGCAGCCAGTGACAGATCTGAACAGACATTTTTAGAGCCAACAAATAATCTCAATTAATTTCTGTGGCAGTGACCAATTCCAGCTGTGCAGCGATATTGGCTCCTTTAATTTTTAAATGTCTGGACATGGCAAGATCAGGAGTCAGGGTGGGCACAAGTCCCCTCCATTCCCCTCATTTCAAGTGTAGCAGAGCCTTGAGACTGGCCGAGCTGCCAACCTGCAACTCAGCCCTCTCCTGCACTGGGATCTGAGGAAATTGGGAGACACAGTGTCCAGTCTGGTTAATTTTGGCCAAGGACTCTTGCTTAAGCTCTCCCCTCAGCCACAACATTTCCCTCCCTGCAGAGCAGGAGTGGGAGCTTACAATACCCTCTGCTAGGTACCTGTGGGGTACCACAGGGGCCAGGTGTGGAGCTGAGGAGGCCACAAGGACTGAGACCACAATGCAGATGTCCACCTGTGCCTAGGTAGGGTGTTGCCCTGCAGAGCACATGAAGACCTAGGGGTGGGGGTCCAACCCATCCACCCCTCAATCCCCAGCTAGCCCAGTGTTGCACCCACACCTGGCACAACCTGGATTTGTGCTGACATGGGCAGGACGGGGCCTGGTCCTGTGGAGGGTTGGCATGGTAGCCCTGGCCAGGGGCCAGCCTTGGGCACCGTCAGGGAGCCCAGCTAGCAGCTCTTGCCGGCTGAACCTCTAGGACACTCTCAGGTTTCATGGTGACAGCCTCAGCCTGAGCATGGCCCAGTTCCACCAGATGACTTGTGTGCAAAACAGGAAGGGGATCAGGTCAGGTGAAGATGTCTTACCTTCTCTGAAAGCAAATTTTGTACCAAAAAAAAAAACCCAACTAAAACCCAAAATAAAAGCCAATGGCATGTTTCTGTCCCTGGTCCCTCCTGAACACCCTCCAGTGCTGATGTATCAGTGCCAGGAGGATGCTAGTGCACTGTTAGATGGAAAGAGAAACTGAGGCATGAGTAGATTTTGTATTTCCCAGACGAGAAGGGGTTTGCTGCCAGAAAGGACTGGCAGCCCAGCAGGCAGGGCAGCAACACTGCTGGCTGTGTCCCATTATGTTGCAGCACAGGGGCCAGGGCTGGCCCAGTCTCACTGTCTTCAGGAATTTTGCTCTGCTGCCAACTCCAGACAAATCCCTTTTATTTGCTTGTTCAGGTTTTGATGCTGTAATTGCATCATCTGAGCCAGCTCTCGAGAGAAAGAGGAAGAAAAGTAAAGAAAAGACAAGGGAGGGAGACCAGTACAGTGCCTGAGCCACCAGCCTCATCGCATCCTGCCTGGTCCTGCCTGGGGACTGGCCAACTACTTCCTCCCGGGGTCTGGACTCCTGCTACAGCTCCAGACCTCCCTGGAGCTGGGACTGAGTAACTAGGAGTGGTTTGGTCCATGGGGAGGTTTTGAGTCCCAGAAGTCCTGTAAATGCTTGTGGTTTTGGAAGGCAAAACACCCCTTGAGTGTGAGCTCATCTGTGGGATGCCCATGGGAAGGGGGTCCTTACAGCCCTTTCTGGGTGTAAAGAAGCTCAGCACAGCTCTGGGCTTCCTTCCCACACTTCCCAAGTGACAGTTTGCTCTAAATCACCAGCTCTGGGAGGCAAGTGGTTTTTGGGTTGGTTTGGGGTTGGTTTGCTGGGTTTTATTTGTTTGTTTGTTGTTTTGTTTTGTTTGGGGGGGTTGTTTGTTTGTTTGTTTTGTTGTTTGTTTGGTTTTGTTGTTGTTGTTGTTTGTTTTGGTTGTTGGGTTTGTTTTGTTTTTTGTTTTTTTTTTAATGGAGCATTTCCAGTGGAAATGGGAGCCTCCTTGGTCTTCCCCAGACAGGCACAGAGCTGTTCTGTCCCCTCCATGCTGGCAGGGCTGTGAGAACAGGACCCCAAGATGAAGATGAGCAGAGGTGGGATTCGATCCAGACTCACAGGGGAGTAATGAGCCAACTTGATGCATCCCCACTGCACAGGGATGGTCTGCTGGGGACTGCCACCCCCGTGTGGGGTGAGAGAGGCAGGACCCACACCAGGGCCCGTTGTGAGCCCTGGGATGGGCAGGAAGACTCCTTGACCCAAGCACACCCACAATGGACAAGGTAGCATGCACAGTGTTTGCACCCTCCCTCACCCCCAGAATAATCCTTGTGGATGCAGGACAGGCAACTGGTCTGTGATTGTTTTGTCCTTCATATATATTTCAACTAACATTAACTGAAATGTCAAAATAAAGAGCTGCATGGAAGGAAAAGCACAAAGTTGGCTGAGAAAAGCCAAAGTGTTTCTGACCACATGGGCAGTTGGGCCAGAGAAAAGACAGCACTGCAAACCACAAGTATCCAGTTTCCTCAAATCACTACTTTCATGGTTAAAAACAAAACAGAGGAGAAGGATGTTTTGGCAGCACGTTCCCGAGGACCTGGGGAGAAGCCTGGCTGACCCTGTGGTTGTGGGATGCAGATAAGCCCCAAGGGTGACACACTGGGTGTCATGACCAGGTCCCAGCCCCACTCTGGCTCCCCCAAAATGCTTTGCAAAGGGCAGAAATGTCTGTGCCCTGGCCTCCCTCTCCCAGGGGGCTGCCTACACCCCTAGTACAAAGTCCTCATCACACATGGCATGGCTGTTCCCACAGAGTCCCACCTGCCACCACATCCCCACTCAGTGACAGAGGACAGACCAACCCCACTCCAGAAGCCACTACCCCGGTCGCTGGCCCGGATCCCACACCCGGCAGTGGCCCCTTCCGTAGCGCCCCAGCAAAGAGCTGTGTCGCTCTGCCCCCCCCCCCAAAAAAAAGAGGCTGCTGTGCCAGGACTGTTCAGAGAAGTTTTGGGCTGGAGGGTGCTTACTCCAGAGATGTCCCTGACCCCCAGGAATGGCCACCATGGGCAAGGTGGTCTCTGCAGCCGGACATCTCTGGGCTAGTAATAGTCCTCCTCGCTTTCCCCGTAGTCCTCAGGCGTCGTGGGGGGCTTCGGCAGGGAAAAGCCCGTCAGGTTGAGCTGGTCTGAAATGGCAGTGTGGGGACAATGTGACATTGCCCTGCCCCAGTGCCTGTCCCCTTCTCCACCAGGACCAAAGTCAAACCATGCATGGCAGCTTGCTGGGGCATCTGTATGCTCCAACAGCTCCCACCATATCAGTGCACCCTGACCAAACATGCCCTCCTTTGTCCCATTGAGAGTGTGGGGACAAGGACGTGGTGCTCACCTGGCGTGAAGACAGTCAGGCTGGCTAATGCCACCACCTCCCCGACCCTGTTCCTGGCGAAGCAGCGGTAGGTGCCTTCATCTGTCACCCGCACACCCTGGATCTGGAGCCAGCCCGTCACTTCATATTTCTGGGGGCCACCTCTGAACTGCAAAGGGGGGGATTTCAGTCAGCACATGGGGCTGGGATAGATAGGAAGGGGGTCATAAGCCCAAGGAAACTCTTTGCCCCCTGGTAAGTACCACACTGGGGGGAGGTACAGCCCCCCCTAGATGCTTTTCTTACTACGCAGTGGTGAATGGGCATCTTCTCGCCCTCAGGAGAGCCTGGAATCCCTGCTTTGGGCAGGACCCTGCAGACATACCTGGACTCCCAGTTGTGTTCCCAGTACTACCATGGCCCCCAAACAGCAGGATGCTCATATAGGTGCTCTGCAGGGTGTCAGAAGCAAGGAGGCATCTGCGATACAGTCATGGCCAGCCCAGGCCAGCCCAGAGGAGCCTCAAGTCGCCTGTTTTGGCAGGCAGGCAGCAAGGTCCCAGGATTGCTAGGGTGCCAACCATGCTATTTTCTGTTTGTCTCCAGCAAGAAATAGCCTTTTCTCTGACTCAGCTGGACTGCAGCTGTGTTTGCAGGCTGCTATTATGATGCAGTGGCTGGGGGTGGAGGACATCTGGGTCTCCTCCAGCTAGGCAGGGTAGCCCTGCTTGGGATGAAGGTCCTCAGTCAGAACCAGTGACAGGCTATGGGGCAGTGTGAAGGGCAGAAAGATGGAAGAGGACCAGCATGTCACCCCACAAGGGTGACAGGTCCCACCTGCTCCCCTGGCTCCCTCCCTCCATCTCACCACAGCTTCCTCCCCACCAGTGCCTGCCTGCAGTGCATGGCCCTGTGCCTCTGCCCACACCCTCTAATAGCTGGGTACACCCTGCTGGGCACTATATTTGGGGCTGGCCACGGCAGGATGCTGACACCTGGGCCTGCAGCTCTGGGAGGGGAGCCCTGCTTGGAGCAGCAGGCAGAAAGTGGCAGAGACTGCCTGAGTCTAGTGGTGGGACCAGAGGATAACCCAGGCTAGAAGGTGCCTTGAGAGGTCCTCTGCTCCAGCCCTGCCAGCAGGTTTGTGAGTGAAGCCAGAAGGCAGAGTGAACTAAAGGCTCCCTGTTGCAGAACTCTGTAGGTCCTAAAACATATTCACAAGTTCAAAAATTACTAGAGAAAATTGCAGATGAGAACTATGTTGATAGCTCCTACAACCAAACCACCAGCCCTGCCTCAGCCAGTTCTCATGGTGTACAGGATTCAGTCATCCCTTCCCATCCCCAGGCAGCTAGGCTTGGCCACCCGGGCTGGATCACATTGAGGCCATTTCCAACACCCTAGACACACTACTCACCTGGACAGATATGTGGGGGTCATCTCCAGGCAGCAGCATCTCCATGCCATCTTTCCTCCATTCAATGGATGCCATGGGGTAGGCAAAGACCTCACAGCCAAAGATGACATCCTGCCCAGTGATGTTCCATGTGTCATAGGGAGGAGAGGTGATCTGGGGCTCTGGGGAAGGGGGACAGGAGAGCAGGATGGGCTCAGAAGGTGCCCCACCCTGGGCAGGTCCCATGGGCTCTCTTGGACTGGTCCCCTCTGGGGTGTACACATTTGGCTCACCGACTGATGCTGGAACCCTTCCCATGCCCCTCTCCTCTCCCACCCATGGCAGATCCTCACCTTGCCCCAGGACACAGACCCTCCTCAAATCTGGGACTAAGAGCTCCCCACCAAAGAACCCCCAGCCCAGGGTGGGTTGCCATCCTTCCTGGCCTCACTTTCCCCATCTGCACAGTGATGCTCAGGGACACAGGGGCAATAGGAACCATTCAGTAACAGCAATGCTACAAAGTGAAGCTCTCCTGCACAATAAGAGCACGTTACTCCTGCGGGGGAAAGGCAGAGAGGCACTGATTCAGCTCAGAGTTGGTGGGGATGGATGAAGTGGATGAACTTCCAGTCAAGCAAGGCCTCTGCTCTGGCAAGGGCTCATGTCAGCAATTAAGGGAGTCAACAGATCACTGGATGCTGTACAGAGCAAATATCTCCAGGTCCCCCAAACCTTTCCTGGAGGAATGGAGTGAGGACTGCCCCTCCCACTCACACCTGCTCCAGGATCTGGCCCAAAGCCAGAGGTCAAAGGAAGGCCTACATTCCAAATACACTCAGGGGAAAAACTTGAGGTGTAGTGATCATGATGATCTACAGAAAATAAAGTCAACCTTGACACCCCTTGGGCAGTGGTGACAGCACTAGGTGACCTGTGTCATGCTGGGGCACAGCCTATCCTCCCAGATGGGTTTTAAATGGGAGGTGGAAGTCATATAGCCAAGTCAAACCAATCCAGGTTTCCATTTGCAGGAGGCAGCCATATTTCTTGGGAGTGTTGGGCCAGCATGAAACCAGCACTGCCGCCAAGAATTTGCTAACAATTCCTTGGAACTTCCCCATCTGCTCCTCCAGGATTTGTTGCTTCCCATAAACCCTGCTCCCACTTGGCAAAGCTGCTCCCAGACCTCTCCAGGTGCCAGACCTGCCAGGACTGCCCCAGAGCAGCAGGGTGAGGGGATTAGGGGGGACCTGCCACTGTATGGAGCAGCTCCCAGAGCTGCTGTGTCCCTGTGGACACTGTGGGTTTGTTGCCAGCTAAAACAGTTAAGCCAGAGCCTCTTGCTTGTACTTTTATAATAAGTATGACCTTCTGTCCCACCACCCACACAGCTGCTCCCAGGGCACTACCTGACTCGCAGGGACCCTCATGGGCCACAGTGAGGTTGGCATTGGGGTGGGCACGGGCAACCTCCAGGAACCTGCAGATCTGGGCGTAGGTTTTCCCATCGGAGCCGCAGAGGGCCAGGTGGGAGAGGCAGACACACTGGGGCTCAGGCACCTCTCCATGCCGCAGATCATCTGTGTCCAGCCGGCACTCCAGGTGCTCCCCGCACTTGCCATAGAAGTGGTTGGTGTTGTCCAGGTCACAGATCTGTCCCTCTAGGTTGGCACACTCCCAGCAGCAGTCGCAGGCATCCCGCACTGTGCCAGCCAGGCACCCCCGTGGCACTGGGCACTCCTCTGGGCGGCACTCAGCACAGCCCTCCCCTTCCTCCAGGAGCCGCTGCCAACCTCGCTGGAGGTAGTCAGAGGTGCTGGGAAAAGCCTGGCCCAGGTGGAGTGAGGCCCAGTGCAAGGAAATCAAGGAAAGCACGAGGCAAGAGGAGCTCAGGGTCTTGGCTTCAGACATCCTCGTGGCAGCTCCTCTAACCTGGTCCCACCATCACTTGGACAGGGATCTCCAGCACTGCTCTGGCCTCGGTGGCTAGGTCCAAGAAGCCATCCTGGCATGCAAGGAGGGAGGATATGTGTTACCAGTGCAGGGAGAGTCTCCCACCCCTCTGGCTCCCAGCTGGCTTGCCCTGAGCACCAGAACTGTATGATGCACAGGGAAGAGTCTGTCCCAGCCCCTCTCACCACCACTAGCCTGGCAGCCATGTCCTTCCTAAACTGGGGCTCCCCAGCCAGCTCCTACCCCAAGATGCTAGGCATACTCCAGTGGGATGGGGCTGTTGACCCCAGATCCACCAGGTTTCATCCTTCTTCCCTGTCAGCCCAGCAGTCACCCCAGACTGTTCTGATCCAACTATGGCCTGGGGACCCACAGGGCTAGTGGGGGCTTGACAGGCTGCTTTACATTGTCATGGCTCAGCTGGCTTTTAGCCTGCTCCTTGACTCCTCTCAAGAAGCCACTCTCAAACCAGACATCCCTTTCCTTTCCTCATTGCTTTGCAAGAGTCACGAGCCCTTTATTCCTCTCTCACCATCCAGACAAGTGCAGTGGAGCAGCTGATCCTGCAGACAAGGGGCTCTTTCCGTGCTGGAGGCAGACAGCTGAGAGGAGCCAAGCCAGGAGATGCTCCCAGTCATACCTGGCTTTTGTCCACCTCTCCTCCCTGCACGGTAACCCCTCTTTTTAGGCACCATCCACCTGAGCAGAAGAAGAAATACCTCCCCCTAAAGAATGTGACCCTCTCATTTATCACACAGGCAACTAAGGCTGAGCACAGGGGAACTCAGCACACAAATGGTCAGTCAGTGGACTGGTAGCAAGCCCAGCATGGTCAGCCTGTATCAACACAGCAGGGTCCCTGTTCCCAGACTCCAAGCCTGCATCCCCTCCCTCCCCCAAGGAAGGAATTGCCTACCCCAGGCATTCCATCTCTGCTGGGGGGACACATGGGGTCTCAGAGCCTGTCCCCAGAGGGGTGATGATGACTGAACCCCTTTGCAAAACCCCCCAGCCACACCAGTTCCACCCTGCCTGCCTTCCCTGAGATGGGGTAAAATTGCGGTCCCCTACTCCAGGGCCATCCAGGATGAGTAAGTGGGTCTGGGAAGGGGACACGGGCAGCCCCCCCAGCTGCCCTAAAAGGAGCACCGAAGGGCAGGCTGCACTTCTCCAGCTGCACCTCACAGCCCCCTCCCCCTGGGACTAAGGCAGCCCAGCACATGTGGGTTGCACAGACATGTACCACCCAGATGATAAACTGTTTTTGACCCATTTACCGGAGACCATCGAGCCCCCCAGGGGTGGAAAGTGGAAGGGGGTCCTGGTGCCAGAGCCCCTCCAGCCCTCCCTACCCCAGGCTGTACCTCAGGGCTCCATCCCCTGAGGGTTGGCAGGGGCCAGGGAAGGGGAGGGATAACTGCAAAGTTGATTTCTATCTCCCCAAGGCGGGGGGGCAGGAGCTGGGAGTCCTGGCTGAATCCTCGGAAGGGTCTCCCGGGAGCTTACCGGAGGTGCCGGTGCCGGGGAGCGGCGGTTTCAGGGGGCCGCAGGAGGGCGGGCAGGCGCGGGTGTGCAGTGGCCGTGGCGGCGGGGCTGCTGGCCCCCAGCTGCTCCGGCACCCGATGTGATGTCAGCGAAACGTGAGTCCCCCCGCCCCTCTCCGGGCCCGCGGCCCATCCCTGGACCGGGACCCGGCACCCCTTCCCTGCCGGGGTCTCTCCACCCACTGCACCCCAGTACCGGGACTCTGCCACTCCGGACCCCCGACACTGGCACCACCCTGCAAGCTCCGACATTGGGGTCACCTCAAGCTGTGTGTCGGGACCTGGACTGATGCTCAGCTGCATCCGTGGGGCAGGAGGGCACCGGGGTGAGGGGCACAGACCAACTTTGCAGGGGTCTGCGAAGACAAGTGGATGGGAGGGAGAAAGACAGGGCTGGGCACCGAAGTGGGCAAAAGCATCTCTCAACCTGTAATTTGGGTGGGAAACAAGGAATGAAACACTGAGCAGCTGCTGTAATTAAACGGGGTAATTCCTGGGGGATGCCTGTACTCACCCCACACCAGAAGCCAGGTATAAAGGGGGTACTGGGGTGCAAGCAATGGCATTACCTTTTCTGGAATGGAGCTGTCTGAAGCACCAGTGGGGCTGCTCTGCATCACAGCAGCATAAAACCCACAAGCACAGGGCTCCAGAGCCCCCCAGCAAGCTGCCTCGCTGCTCCCTGCCTCAGTTTCCCTGGTTCCAATGAGTGGAGGACTTTGCCTGCCTTTGCAGCACAAACACACCATGCATTTGTATCTTGCTCCCACTGCTGTTCTGTGGGGAACCCACAGCTTGGTCCCCTCCTCCAGGCAAGGAATTTGTGGGATTTGCTTCCTCACTAAAGCTCAGGACCCCTCAGAGGATCTGGTTTCCCTCACCACAATGGAAAAATTTGCTTTTGCTTTCCCTCCTGCAAATTCATTCCAGGCTCTGAGGCTTGCAGTTGGTCACATTGTGAATCCGGCCATGGTTAACAACAGAAAATGCAACAGGCTTCAGCCCCCCTAAATCTACCTTTGCCAGCCAACACCCCCCACCCCACTCCCCCGCTAGCCACTGCAGACGGAGGTTTCCTGCTGGCTCTGCCTTCAGCCTCACATCCCGCTTCCCCTCTGCGGCCCCCAGCCCCTTGGCTCAGGGCTGCCTCCCTCCTTCATTCCCCACACCCGGCCCATCGAGCACAATCCCAGCGTGCCCCAGGGTTTTGGGCCCCACATCCATGAGTCGCTGAGCAGCTGGGGCTGCAGCTGCTTCGGAAGCAGGGAAAAAGTCAGGAGGGGCCGAGGTTTTCCTACACACATGACCAGAGCCGGTTCAGAGCCTGAGGAGAGAGGGGACAGGCTGGAGATGACCCAGACAGAGGTGCTGAGCTTCCTGAACTGTCCTCACCATTGCCTCACTTCCCTGCCTTGGAACAAAGCATTACCTGTGCATTTGGGTGTCCCTGAACTAAGCAGACCCTCACCTATCCCTGCTCTGTGCAGCAGGCAAAGTACTGGGATGAGCCTGGCCCCAGATGTCACCTCCAGCCCACACAGCTGCTGCCTGACACAGAAATAGAGACAGCACTTAAACCAGATGCCGCTGAAAAGTGGGACCAGGAATGGTCTCTGGTCATTTGCTTCCCTGGCAGGGGGTCAAGGGAGGACAGGCCCACAAATGAGGACCCCAGCCCTGACTCCTTCTCTCATGTGCCATAGCCTGGGCACCTGGCGTGTCCCTGTTCCCACAGCCTCGAGGTGGATGGATCTATCCAACTATCACTGCATCATCTGCCATTTATGTGGTGGAGAGAGACCACATCTCCAGATGGATACCCTGTAACCAGAGGTGAAATCAAACCACAAATCTGAGCAGGGAAAGCTCCAGACACAGTGCAACACAGCTCAGCACCTGGAAGCCATTGGCAGCTCAACCTCAGCTCAACAAGATAAAGCTCAAAGTTGGCAGGTAATTAAACTTCCTGCTTAATGAGACTATTGAATGTGTTAATAAATAGTAGCAGCTATGAATGAGGGGTGGAAGATCTAACTTGTGCTTAACAAGGAGCTGTGCTCAATCACACCTTAGTTCAATCAGTGTGGCCCCTGGCTGCACCCAGAACTTGCAGCTCAAGTTGCTGGGAGCAGAATTTTTGGGGAAAAGGATGGTTGCAGCCTCACACAGCTTGACACTGGGGTAAATTGCATCCCAGACTCCCTGACCATGCTGGCCAGTCATCCCTCTGTTTTCCTCACTTGCTCTGAGCCCAGTGCAACTCCTGAAGTTGGGCTTTGAAGGTGCAGTGAGTCTCAAGCACCAAAGCTCCCTCCTCCCTTTGTGGCGGTTGCTTCCCATCACCACTTCCCCCACTGTGATGATCACACTGAAGCCAAGAGTTCATGGATGCTCCTAGCAGACCCACAGCCATGGCATCCCTTCAGAGCTTCATCATAAGGATGTGTCCCTGGTGGCATAGCCATCTTGGCCAATCTGGGGTGCCCCACTGACACATCCATGACCTTGGGTTGATCTCCCAGACCACCCCATGAGGATGTGGGGATTACAGCAGATGAGGCCAAGGAAAAAACTCACCCTGGAAAAAAATACCCTGAGCCAAGTGACTCAATTCACATCACATCAGGGAGGGATGGCAAGTATCTTTGGGGCTGGCAGGGACCCGAATGCTAGTTATGTCACAGCAGAAGCAAACATCACCAGGACATTCTGGGATATGGCACACTGCTGGCACACTGCCTGGGTCAGTGGAGGTCTCATGCTGATAAATAACCAAATCTCCCTAATTTCACCTCAAACCCACTACTGTTCCTCTCTATTTCCTACCATTTGGCCTGACAGCCAGGATCCAGCTAGCCCACTCCAAGGCCACGTGGCTGTTGGGGGTCCCAGGCACATCCTGGGGGCCTGCTTCGGGGATAAGGGACAGGTAGCACACAGACACCTCCCATTTGTGTGCCAGGCAGGGTCTGCACTGGGAAGCAGACAGGCTCAGGTTTTTCCAGGCTCTTCCAGAGCAAATCCCTCCCTAAACCAAAACCATCAGCAAATTCTTGGAGAAACAGTTGCAGCTGGGAGAGGGAGGGACACAGGGGACTCTGAGGTAGGCCCAGAGGAGCAAGGCAAGGGATGCTCCAGTCCCCAGGATGCCACGATGTCCCTGTCTGGAGGCTACCAGGTCCCTTCTTCCACAGGAGCTGTGGCTTGGATGGGCTGGATGCAGCTCGGTTCCTTCCCTGCAGGAATTCCCCCGCTTTCACTGGTTTCTTTCCACCAGCCCCATACAATAGGCAGGTCGTATAACGCGGGACCAGAAACCAAATGGGTGGTGGGAACTGCAGTCCCGGTGATGCCCACCCTCTGCCTGCCCGGCCCCCAGGATGACACGGCCATGCCAACTTTGACACCGTGGGGCCGGGACAGCGCGGTTCCCACCAGCCCGCGACATGCCAGGCTCCCCCCACAGCCCTGGCCCCGCAGTAAACAGCTGCACTCCCCAAACGCCCTTACTACCCCGCACCCCCCGCCCGCT
>JANHFX010010955.1:0-11920 GCA_027560015.1 Chloroceryle amazona | reverse complement strand
GGGCACTGAGAAGACCCGAGGAAGACGCGTTTGGCCCCTTTTCAGCTTGGCGCGGCGTTAGCCATTCGCAGGTTAACGGTGGCCCTTTGAGGGGGGGCTGTGCAGGGCACCCGAAATCGGCACCCACGTGTGCCAGGGCTGCGTGGAGCCCCGAGGGGCTCCTCAGGTTGCACAAACCGCCCAAAGCACCCGATTGCCTCAAGGGCACCTTGAAAACCACGACGGTAGCGAAGGTGGTGAAGAACTCTAAGCTCTTCTTCCGGCATTTTTTTCCCCCCTGTATTTCATATTTATTGGTTAAAAGGAGACAGCCTCACATAAACCCAGCACCCCAGCAAGCTGGGGAGCAGCGTGGCCGTGGTGGGACGGCTGCTTCTTGTGCTTATCTCCCCCTCTAGTGGCTTTGCTCTCGCTGGAGTTCCTGCTGAAGAAACACAGGCATTTTTCTCCTACCAAGAAACCAGCAACACCTCCAGCCTTGTGGCGGCAATGGCTGCGTGTCTGTACGTCAGATCTTACTCTGCATTATGCTGGCACCTGAGATTTATGCCTCCTGATGTCTCCTGGCAGAGCAGAAAGCGAAGCACCATGTGCTCATTGCAGTAGCTGCAGGAGAGAGCTGCTGCGTGGGCAGGATTTGTCCCTTGAATGTCACGCTGCTGCGTGGGCAGGATTTGTCCCTTGAATGTCACGCTTACATTTTGGCTGAGCTGCTGAAGATCTCGTTTCCAAGTGTGTGCTCCAGTGTAAATTGGAGTGCGTGTTCCAGCTCTGGGAAGCTCATCCTACAGAACCCGTGGAAAAGCACTTTCCTGACTCCACAGCTAGAGTCTTTCACAGTGGACATGACTTTTTCAGGCTCCAGCACATGAGTTTGCTTTTCATCACTCCTGTGTATTTTTGAGACCAAGCAGCAGCTCTGCTGTCCTTTACTTCGTGGGAATCTTGTCCACAAAAGGCTGAGGATGATGTTTGCACATTAAGCCCTCTGTTGGAAGTAGTTTTGAAACGTTGCTGGAAGGACATTCCTTGGAAACCATCCTCTCTTCCTAGGAAAAGAAATCTCCTGGGTGGCCCCACAGGGAGGGCCAGGGTGGTTTGCTCATGGGGCTTGTGGGGAAGCCTGAGCACAAGCACTGGCTTTGCCCCAGCGAGGGCTCTCCGTGAAGGGAGAAGGGCACCCTAATGCCACACAGAAGATTCCTTCTTCAAGCCTCAAACTGGACCCTCCGTCTGCAGTGTGGGGTGGTGGGTGCTCCCGTCATGCACCCCGGGCACCACTCTGAGCTCTGGCAGCCACCCCCTCGCCAGCGGGCAGCAAAACTGGGGGATTTTCCTCATTTCTTCTGCATCATTTGTGAAGGTTGAACAGAAGAGAGTTGAGTGGACAGTGGATGGAGAAATGCCTCTGGTGATGAGGTTACTCCTGGAAGTGCTGTGTTAGATCCTTAAGGAAATGTTGATGCATCTTTCTCGTCAGCCGATGTTCCTCCTCCGTTAGTATGGAGCAGTGGTCGTTTTGGTGTATTTTTTTTTAACAAAAAAAACCTGGAAATTCTCACAAGTAGAGCTGGGTGCAGAGAGAAGCTCTACCTAAGGACCACCCTCCCTGGTGCAGAAGCGGCCCTTGGGCTGCCTGGTTACCCCCTGCTAGAGTCTTATCTTCCTAACTGCCCAAACTTGTGGGTGTGCAGAGGTTGTTTTGCTCTTAGGTGTGTGGGAATTTTTTTGGTTTTGTTTTCCTTTTTCCTTCAGATGCAGGATTCGAAGCCTCAGCAGCAGCAGAAGGCTATCCTTCTGGACCTATTTCGAACCCGAAACATTGCAACTATTACTATTATGTCATTACTTTTGTGGTAAGGAAATGTGTATTCCTAAAGTACCCAGGCGATAGAACAGTTTCTGATTTGAGGGCACATGCCACAGGTTTAGATAATAAGCCTCAGCCTCGGAGCCCGTCCTTGCACCCGCACTGCATTAATACCCAAGAGTATGGAGCCAGTGACCTCAACTCTGATGTAAAATAGTTAGGAAACTATATGTAACAACTTTAATTTTTTTTTAATTCTGTTGCTTTTTTTTTTTTTTGGTTTTTCTTTTTTTTTTAAAGAAGCTCCCATCTCTGTAATCTCTATTTGAAGAGAAATGTCCTTCTTGAAGCAGAGGCAGCAACTCAGTAACATAACGAGAAGCAGACCCTTGGCCAGCGTTTTTGTTCTGTTTCTGTACAGTGCCCATCTCAGTGAGATCCTGGTCCCTGCCTGGGCAGCCACGAGGAATGAGGACCCAATAATAACCATATAGCCAAACCAGGACCCTTTTCTGTCCGTATTTCCCCCAGCAGAAAGGAACTGGCTAGCACACTTGGCATGCCATAGTAAGGCACTCTTGAGATTTGAAACCAGAACGTCCAGCTCTGTCGTGAAGATTAAATAAGCTGTAATGGAACTGCTGAGGGTGGGAGATCCTGCCACTGGAGTTGGCTACAAGTAGGAACGTAGTTGGCATGGGAAGTTTTCAAGAGTTATTTCATTGTGCCGTTAATGAGTCCGTTGCAGTGAAAAGCCTTTGTGAACGACTTCCACAAAGCCTTTTACTTGGTGTAGGAAGGACCGAGAAATCAGAGGTCTCTTCAAGCCGCTGTGGATACAGTCACTGGAAGGGATGACAGAATTAGAAAGATGGGGTTGCCACTGAGATCTTGGTTGGTTTATTTTTTTAAGCCACGATGCCCGTGGCAATGCTTCGCGACATCCTATTTTTTGTAACAACATCTGAGGCAACGCTGGAGGCGTTCAGAGCCTGGTGTTTCTGGAATAATTGGGGTTTATTGCTTTTTCTCAGGTTTTTCACATCGGTTGGTTACTTTGGCCTGTCCCTCAGCACTCCAAACTGGCATGGCAATGCCTACATCAGTTGTTTCCTCTCGGCTGTTATTGAAGTCCCAGCTTACGTGATTGCCTGGCTTCTCCTCCGCTCCCTCCCGCGGCGCTACTCCTTATCTGGCACCTTCTTTCTAGGGGGAGGTGTTGTCCTCTTCATTCAGCTGGTTCCTGCAGGTACGAGATTCAATGCATGACTCGAGGATATAAAATGTTGGAAGTATTTTCATCACTCTGTAAAATTACTGGAAATCATGAACTTGACCTCAAATTCGAAACTTGATTATGCTGCTCCCTTGCAGGGATTGTTTTCAGTGCGTATGTCTATGCTGAGTCACGCACAGCTCTCATTTATTGTGTCAAATTACTGAGCTTTTTATAGTTCAGGGAAACCACCTTGCAAAGTGAGAGTGAAAAGTGGCCTGTGAATTACCTGGTTGGGCGTAGAGGTCAAAATAACCTGCAAGTCTTCCAGGTTTCACTGTAAATCTTCATGGGATATTGTGAAAAGGGGGTGGGGGGTTTAGCCTCGTGCTTTGCTGTGTAATCCAGAGCTTTGTTCCCTTTCAAGTGTGCTGCTTTATGGGGAAAGAACCAGAATCTGGAAAGTACAAAATAACCTGAGCCGCTCCGTTATGCTCGGTGGGAAGTTTGGAGCCAAGAATGGGGCTAAGACATTGTATAATTAAAAAAAAACCCAACAAACAAACCAAACCACACACAACTGCCGGAAAGAAAACCACGATATGGTCTCTGGGATGTAAAATACAAGGAACTGGTGCAGGGGGTTGTTTACTCACCTTGATTTTATTTATTTTCTGTTTTCTCCTTCAGATTTTAACATCCTCTCTGTCTGCCTGGTGATGCTCGGAAAATTTGGCATCACAGCTGCGTTTTCAATGCTTTATGTCTACAACGTGGAGCTTTACCCAACGCTCGTGCGAAACATGGCAGTCGGAGCTACTTCCACCGCTTCCAGGCTGGGCAGCATCATCGCTCCTTACTTCGTTTACCTGGGTGAGATCTCTTCTGGTCTTTGCTGTGAGCTACCAACTGCCCAGAGAAGTTATCCGAGCTTCTGCAGCACAGGCTCAGCTTCAAGTCCCTTTGTGTGTTGTTTTTAAAGCCTTTCTCTCACGTTGAGTCTGAGTTCACTGGTTTACACTGTAGAAATGATGTGGAACTCTTGGGTTTCACACTTTTTTTCCTTTATTGAAGTTAGGGACTGTTCACGCAGCACCAGAGTGGGTCTGAGCTGGTCCAGGACAATGGTGGTGTGTATAAACCATGCAAGCGGAGCTGCTGGGATGAGAAATGGTCACATCTTGGCCATGGGTGCTACCTGTGGGACACCAGTTAGCTGTCAGTAAAGCGATCCTGCGAGTAAGGAAATCTAGCAGTGGGAAATTCATTGCATCGTGCTCTTCGGGTGCATCCCATGATGGCTATGTCAGGAGCAGGTGAACCAGGCAGGAACCCAGACAGCCCCTGAATCTGTGCTCTCTAAAGCAGCACATGGAAAACATACAGATTAAGCAGCACAGGAGTGGGTTAAATTCTGACCATAAAGTGATTTCTTGTTTTGTTTTGTTTTTTTGAGTTGCCAAGCCAGGCACCTCAGTATTCATTTTGCTTTTTCTTTATCTTTGTACCTTGGTCTGTAGCAGAATTATTGATTTCCTTACAGGCTCTATTTTGACCCTTGCTGCCAACACATTCCGAGTGCTGCACAAATATTAATTGCTAATTTATTTTTTTTAATAAAAAGTACACAACAATGATCCTCAAGCTGCAGAGAAGAAACACCTTGTCTTTATTTCATACTCCTAGAGTGCAAATATCAAGTATAAGGGGCAGCAGGACTGTGATGCTCCCTAAGGTCTTCCGTCTCCGTTGCAGAACAGTGACAGTAACAGAGAGCTGTGGACAGGATAAAGTTTTGACAGTTGGGTTCTGCTTTTTAACTCCCAGGCTTCCATGGGCTCAGCCTTTAAAGAAGTCTTGTTCCAATCATCACAATAGTTCCCTAAACTTTAGGGTGTTTTAGGAGAAACTCATCAGCTGCTGTTATTTGCTACAGCTAAATTAGGACCTCACCGTTCATCCAGCTCACAAGCACAGAACAGATCAGATCACAGACTTTGGCTCCGTGTGGAATACCCACGGGTCTTCACTTTAATCCTAATTATTCCATCTATTCTAAAGCCTACTGCTCTATCCCAACTAGAAAATAAAGCTGTCAAGTCCAGTTTGGGACTTTCTCTACCTTAAATACTTTAACTGCCAGCTAATCCCTTTTCTGAAAGACCTTTTCATTGCTGTGGTAGTGTGACTTGAAGCTCTTGCATCCTGCCCGAACACTTGCGCTCTGGCTTCAGGCTGCTGGCAGTGGCTGCTGCCTTCTAGTCCAAAATAATATTCCGAGTAGACTAAGGTCACAGCCTCTTGTCTGTCACAGAGGCCTGATCCTCTTCGCCTTTGCAATGAGGGAGGGATTTAAGGATTCCCCTGTTAATGGCCCATTAATCCAAAACTGGCCTCTTTAGCTGCTCTCCATCTTTTCCCTTCTTTTGCCCAAGCCCAGCAGGATGCAGAAGCCCAGGCAGCTGATGAGGGCTCGGTTGCTTAAGAGTTATTCCCTCATATTGAATTATTTAACGGAGGATTTGGCTCCTGATGACAGTGTAGTAGCCATGACTGCAGCAGCAATCCCAGCGGAGCTGTTACTTTATAAAAATGTTGGCTATCCCAGTTGAAAATGTACAAAAAAAAACCCTATTAGCTGCTACCCAGATGTGGGGGATGGCATGAAACTGGTGGTAGGTGGTGGCCATCCTAGAGCGCACGTTGTAGTTCTCAAATAGATAAATCCCCTTCTTTGCTGGTGGGTCACAGATGTAACTCAGTTTTGGATTCCCCTTTGATATTTATGAAGATTTCAGCTAATTATTCCCAAATAATTCTGCGTTCCAGCCTTGTGTGGAATACCAAGTTTACAGGTGGGTTTGCTGATGGTGGACTTTAAGCACTGTTGTCACCTCCTTGTGTTCTGCCAGGTGCCTACGACAGGTTCCTGCCCTATATCCTGATGGGAAGCCTGACTGTGCTGATCGGGATCCTTACCCTGTTCCTCCCGGAGAGCTACGGCAATCCTCTGCCCGAGAGCTTTGAGCAGATGCTGAAGGTGAAATGGTAAGGCAGCTGTCCCTCACCCCATGCATCACAAGAACTCGGGACCTCTTTCTACAAAGTCCCTTTTCACAATCTGTAGATGTGTCTCATCAGATCCGCTGCAGAACTTCAAAGTTTTCCAAGTGCCCTTTAGATTTATTTTTGGTTTAGGCTGTTAATTTGACAGGCATGGACGTTTTGCAGTTTCTCCAGAATCCCTGAACCCAAGAGCTGACGTGCTTGGAAGTGGGCACTTGTGAAGGTCATTCTTGCTTTACGTCACCCTGAGGCTGTTGCTTTTTGTCTCCTAACACCTTTTACAGGCTAACACCCTTTTATATCACTCACCCTCCTTAACTCCTCATTGAAACTATTCATTTAGTAGGATGATTTACATTACAAACCACTTTACTCTTTCAGAGTAAATTCATTAGGAACTACTCCAAATTAAACAGGGGTGTTTGATATTCTAGCCTCTTTCACTGGAGGGAGCCCAGGACAGCCCTTCTCCTGGTTTAGCTGTAAGCAGTAACAGTTCCCTTGCCCCACCACCGCGGCTGATTAGGGCACCCTGAGGAGACCTGTCCACTGAAATCCACGTGTGTACTTCCCGGTGCTGGTGCAGTGGAGATGGCTGGTGTTCCTGACTTACTGGTGTGGGAGGAAAACTCTTGGAAGCAGCAGAGGGGAAGTGAATTCTCCCAAGTGCAGCTTCACAGCTGCCATCCAGCTTAGCGAGAAGTTGTGCTGGAACAGAACTTGCTCTCACAAGCAATAATAGCTTGAAAAGGCTGGAATTGCCTGTGCCTCTTTCCTGGTTGGTATAAGGAGCTCTCATTATGCTTCCAGAATAAGAATTCCCTGTCCAGGTTCCTTGATAAGGGCCCTTGATCACAATTAGGGACTTCTCCCGTGTCTAACTTTAGAGCTTTTTGGCTTTACAGTGGACGAGCTGTAGCTAGAAATCCTGGAGTCAAACCAGATTCCCTTCGCAGGCTTCTTGCAGGAACAGGCTGAGGTAACTGAAGGACAGTTCACGTTCAAGTTACAACTGTTGTTTGCTGGACTGCTTCTGCCATCTGGAAGGGCAGACTTTACAGAGCAATCCATTTATTCTGATGTTTATATAATTAGTGTAATGTGGTTATTTTAGTGGTGCTAATTAGGAGAATGGGGTTATTTTAGCAGTGCTCATTAGGAGAATGTGGTTGTTTTAGCGGTGCTAATTAGGAGGGGGAAGCGTTCTGCTGACACCCTGTAAAATGTTCTTTAGCTTCTCAGTCTTTTACTTGCTTTCAGTTTCAGAAATGGGCAACACACCACTGGCATTAGGAATTCAAAGGAGAGTCCTAAAGTTCTGGTAACCCCCTTGTGAAGAAGGATGCACACTGAGGAGCTGAGAGAAGAACAAGTTCATCTCAAAAAGCATTTTCTGCCAGAAGAAACCAAACCCAACAGTCGATGCTACAGCACCATAGTCGTTAACCCCTGTGCTACTGTACCCCAATACGTAGTTTCCTGAAGAGATGCTGTCTACTCCCATAGGACTCTTAGTCTGTAATTCAGTGTCCCGATGCCTGGGGTTTATCAGCAGATACAGTCCCTGTTGAGAAATGGGGGCTTGCCTGGGCTGAACGTGATTGATTTGAGGAGTGAGTTAGGAATGAGCCTTAGGAATAACACAGCAAGGACTCCAGTCAGTCAGGTTCTCGGTGAAAGCTGCTTAAAGGAAAAAAAAAAGACAGCAAATGTAATAGTGGTGGGTTTTCTCACTGTAGGTTGACTGGATGAAGGGGAGCTGGGTGTCTGGCTTGGAAAATCATAGCACACACCTCTAAAGGAAAGATCCCAGCCTCTGAAATCTGAGGTCAAAGCCCCATAGACCGAGTGGGATCAGAATTTGTAGCAAAGCGAACGAGGATTTCACTGTAAGGATGTGGTTTTTAAACAAGACATCAGAGTATCTTTGGCTGTCGCTTGCTTTTCCCAGGACCTGGGATCCACTTCTCCCTGTAAGAGCCAATACTTTTTCATCAAGCCTGAGCCCACTGAAATCCTTGGGCTTCAGGAACGTTCTGTGTCTTTGGGGAGGGGAGAAAACCCTTTACACAGACAGGACTGGGGTTTGCTGACCTTCTGCTGGGCTCTGCCCCTTTCCAAAGAAACACGGGCTTTAGCAATCGGTGATCTTACCCAAGTGTGCCGTGCAGCTTTGGCTTTCAGGCTGCTTATGGTATATCAGCAGAAGCAGTTTTTTAGATCACTTGGGTTTGGGTTTGATTTGATTTGATTTTTTTTGTCCCCAAAGCATTTGTCTTTTGAATATGTACCGCATTGTTCTGTACTTTCAGAGGAAGTTCACTGCGGTTTCAAAAGCCTCTGCAAAATCTTTGTACCATTTACAGATGGAAAGAGTTTTTGAGGCTCGTCAAAAGCTGATGCTCCATACTGGGGATGTTCTCCTGCAGCTGTTCAAAATGGATTAAAAAAAGGCAAACTGGGACCACAGTGTTTTCAAAGCAACAAAGCCAAGAAACTCGGTGTTTTGTTTTACAAATCCTACAGGTTATGGGTGCCTTTTTTAAGTTCAGCAAAGCTAGATTGGATGAAACTCAACCGTAGAGCTTAAGAGTTGTGCTACTACTGTTTGAAGAACACTACAGAGTTTGGAAAAAAAAATATATATACTTTTTATTTTTCTATTTATTGGCTGCTCATGCACATCTTGGCCACATCGAGTCTATCAGACCTGGGAGAATGATTTTTATCCTCTATAAGTAACAACCAGATAGGATTCACCTTCTGTAAGGACCAACAAAATCACCCTGTCTCATCTCTGATGGGAGACTTCACGCCACGTTGTCTTGTGCCGGCACTTGCCCCAGGAATGAGGTTCTCCCTGTAATTTTAAGCACAAATATCAAGCTTTATACCAAGTAAATGCAAAGAACTGGTGTAATTCCTTCAAGCTGCTCTTTGGGATGGGGAATTACTGTTTCCTTTCGTACTAATTTTCTGCAGTTGTGCTTTTGCCATAAATTTAACGTGGCGTGGAGCAGCCGTTATCCTGTGACCCACCCCCACCTCCCCCCTTTGATGTTCTCATCCCTTCTCAAGCTGGAATTTCTCTAACAACAACAGTATTTAATCTTGGGTTGATGTATTGCAAAGTTAATCTCTAGAATAACTGTTTAGACATAACTAAATTGCTCAACAAAACCTTTATATCGGCGCAGGACAGGTTTGAGGATGTGGTTAAATAGAGGTCGATGTATTTTTATGAAGATTTTTATATGAAGTTGAGATGTATTTTATGTGATTGTAGGCTTGGGTATTTCTAAAAGGTAAATATTTTTGTACTCTTGAACTTTGTAGTATCTTAAACCTCAGTTTTCTTTTTTTTTTAATAAGAAAATGGGTTGTGTTATTTTTTTAAATGCCTTGTTTTAATCATTTTTTTTTTTCTGGCTTGCACCACTGATCTCAAGCTAGTGTCACATTGCAGTATTTTTAATGGCAGATTAAAAAGAAAAAACATATTAAAAAAATATTAAAAAATTCTTTCCCAAGAGCACAATGCTGTTCTCAAGAGGACAGGATCTTCTTACAAGGCCTTACGGTGTCTGAGCACAGTAAAAATGAGAGGAAGAGGTTGCTTCAGGTGATAAAACATTTGCAGGGAGAATTTTTGTCCTCTGCCAGTCTCTTTCCCAGCCTTGCATGAGGATTTCTGAAGACACCCCAAGAGTCGACCAGGGAGGAACCTGCAGTTGCCAGTTTCTGGCGAGTTACTACTTTTATTATTACTGTAAAGCTGAAGAAAACAGCCCTGGTTTGGTAACTAGTGGCAGGAAAACACATTTAGTGCTAGTGAGCAACCTCTGGCTGCGCTCTTCAGGGAGTTTTCCATGTGTCAGAAAACTCTTGTGTTGGCTGTGCCACCTCTGTCACCTCTGTCACATTCACTCGGGTGTGTCTGTGCAACCTTTGATCTTCGGCTGGCTTATGGGACCTGGTAACCCAGATAAGATGCTGTAGTGTTGCCACTTGTTCACTTTGGTCTACTCTAATAAAAACGTGCCCTGGCACTTGTAGAACTGTCTCTCTGTGGGGGTTGGAATCGCAGAAAGACTCCTGACTGTAAGGCTTTGCGCAACGAAGTTGAAAGAAGTAACTTTAAATCTATATTGCATGGATACAGTGTGAAAATAGAACTCTTAAATAAGCTCTTTTCCAGGAAGACTTGTAGGGTGCAGTAGTTTTTCTGCCTTTCAGCTGGCTCGTTCCTGAGAGAGCCCCTGACGCAGCCCCCAGCCAGGTTCAAGGATGATTTTGAGGTTTAACTTCATTTCATTTCCCTCCTTTTGAGATTTTTTTCACAGCTGTGCGATTCCAACATGGAACAAAAGCTCTTTTTAAATGCAGACATTCCAAAAAGCTGTGCAAGGTGTACGCTGGGCTTTTAGCGATTAGAGTGGAGAAAATACCCTCCAAAAAAAGCCCATCAGAAATGTGAATGAGCCTTAGGGAGTGCAAGGGCAATTTCTGCCCTGGTGGCTGATGCTGCTTCTTAACCGAGCTCTAGGGGAGATAGGATCTTCCTGACAGGGCTGTTAGGGAACAAGCTGCGATTTTTGGCCTCACAATGGAGTATTACTTACTAAGGTTAGTGTTTGTGAAACATACACGACACGTTCCCTTGGGAAATAGCATCACGGTCAGCAAATCTTTTTACAGCTCTAGGTGATCCTGCGAAGGGGCAGCTGAGGGAAGGTGCTGCAGCAGATGGGGACAAGGCAAGAAACCGTTGAACACTTTGGACTTGTATCAAGGTGCCTTCCTTGGGTCACCCCACGTGCAAAACAGCGGGTGAAGACTCTGGGCTCATAGGTGGCAATGACCTCAACCGAGGCCTTACCAAAGAACCCCGGCCTGGTTCAGCTAAGCCCTGGGGGTTGCAAGCAGCTGAATAATGAATGATTCGAGTCATCTCAAGCCCTATTTCTAAACACTTTTGGGCATTAAATAAGGCATCTGACGCCGGTATTAACGGGCTGCTTCTGACAAGGAGTCCCCAGAAGGCAGGGAACACGCCACACAGCCGGGCCTGTGCTGGGTGCCTGGTGGGGCGCTGGAAAGCAGCCGCGGGCCCGGGCGATGCGCGCCCAGAGCCCGCCAGGGAGCAGCGGTGGGAGCAGGCAGAGCCTGTGGGAGCCACTCGGGGCCGCCTCATACAGCCCGAGGAGCTGCCCGAAGCTAGGCCGGGGTTCTCCCCGTCTCAAGCCCCCTCAGGCCGCCGCGGCTGGGCTGGGCTCGGCGGGAAGGAGAAGCGGGGAGGAGAGGCCCGGCCGCGGCGGGACTCCCAAGAGCTGAAGCCGGCGCCCGGAACAACCTCGCCTGAGGGGCCGAGCCCCCGCCGCGCCTCCCGGGCGGGCGAAAGGAATGCCGGGAACCGGCTGGGCCGGGCCGAGGCGGCCGCTCCGAGCCGGTCCGCGCAGGGCCGCGCCGGTGGCGGCTTCTCCGCGGTTCTAGCGACCGGCCCCACCTGAGGGGCCTCCGCCTGCAAACCCCACCCCTGGCCGCTCCCCCGCCGGCGAGGCCCGGCCCATGGCTCGGAGCTCCGCGGGCTGCGCGGCTGCCGCTTCCTCCCCGCTCCAGACGGGCCCGCAGGTAGCGGCGGCCGCAGCTCGGCCCGGGCCATGCGCGACTACGATGCGGCCACCGCCTTCCTGGGCGAGTGGGGTCGTTTCCAGCGCCTCGTTTTCTTCCTCCTCAGCGCCAGCATCATCCCCAACGGTTTCAACGGCCTCTCCATCGTCTTCCTGGCCGGTACCCCCGAGCACCGGTGCGCCGTGCCCCGCGGGGCC
>JANHFX010010954.1:25504-39635 GCA_027560015.1 Chloroceryle amazona | reverse complement strand
AGAGTGTACACCCATCCAAGCCATGAGCAGCCACTTTGTTCTTGAGGATGCTGCGGGAAACAGTGTCAAAGGCTTTACAGAAGTCCAGATAGACAACATCCACATCCTTTCCCTCATCCACTAGGTGGGTCACCTTGTCATAGAAGGAGATCAGGCTAGTCAATCAGGACCTGCCTTTCATAAATCTATGCTGACTGGGCCTGATTGCTTAATTGTCCTGTATATGGTGTGTAACAGCTCTCAAGATGATCTGCTCCATGACCTTCCCTGGCACTGAGGCCAGGCTAACAGATCTGTAGTACTCTGGATCCCCTTTTCAGCTTTTCTTGTAGATGGGTGTCACAACACTAAATTGTGTGGGAGTGTTGATCTGCTCGAGGGCAGAAGGCTCTACGGAGGGACCTGGACATGTTGGATCTATGGGCTGAGGTCAGTTGTATGAGGTACAAGGCCAAGTGCCAGGTCCTGCATTTTGATCACAACAACCCCAGGCAATGGTACAAGCTTGGGAACGAGTGGCTGGAAAGCTGCCCAGGAGAAAAGGACCAGGGCATGCTGGTAGACAGATGGCTTAATATGAGTCAGCAGTGTGCCCAGGTGGCCAAGAAGGATCCTGGTTTGTATCAGGAATAGTGTGGTCAGCAGGAGAAGGGAACTTGTGCCCTTGTACTCGGCATTTGTGAGTCCCCATCTCGAATACTGTGTTCAGTTCTGGGTCCCTCATTATAGGAAAGACTTTGAGATGCTGGAATGTGTCCAGCGGAGAACTACGAAGCTCATGAGGGTTTTAGAGAACAAGTCATCTAAGGAGAGGCTGAGGGAGATGGGTACATTTGGTTTGGAGAAGAGAAGGCTGAGGGAGGACCTCATTGCCCCCTACAACTACTTGAGATTGTAGAGAGGTGGGTGTTGGCCTCTTCTCCTTAGTAACTACTGACAGAAACAGAGGAAATGATCTGAAGTTGTGGCAGGGGAGGTTGAGATTAAGATATTAGGAAGAAATTCTTTACAGAGAGGGTGGTGGGGCACTGGAACTGCCTTCCCAGGGAGGTGGTTGAGTCACCATCTCTGGGGTACTTAAGAAACAGGTAGACCTGGTGCTTAAGGACATGCTCTAGTGGCTGGCATGAAGGCGGTTATTTAGTGGTTTTGAAGTTGTGTTTGATCAGGGTATTTAGGTGTTTTTTTTTGTTATAGGTGTGGTTGGACTTGGTGATCTAGGAGGTCCTTTACAACCATGAATATTCTGTGATTCTGTGATTCTGATTCTGTGATTTTCTATCCTCCAGTCCACTGAGGACCTCTGCTGTTATCCAGGAGTGCTGGTAAATTATGGAGAGAGTCTTGGTGAGCACATCCACCAACTCCTTCAGTACTCTTGGGTGTAACCCATCTGTCCTCATAGACTTGTGTATGTATAAGTGGTGTAGCAGGTCATTGACTATTTCCGCTTGGATTGTGAAGTTCTCATTCTGCTCCCCCTCCCTGTCTTTCAGCTCAGGGGGCTGGGTGCCAAGGGAACAACTATTTCTATTGCTAAAGACTGGGGCAAAAAAGGCATTACGCACCTCATCCTTTTCCTCATTCTTTGTCACTATGCTTCCCCCTGCATCCAACAAGGGATGGAGATTCTTCCATGTCCTCCTTTTGTTGTTAATGTATTTATAGAAACATTTTCTATTGCCTTTAACAGCAGTAGCCAGGTTGAGTTTTAGTTGGGATTTGGCTTTCTGAATTTTCTCCCTGCATAGCCTCACTACATATATATTCCTCCTGAGAGGCTGTCTGCACTTCCATAGGCCATAAACTATACTTTTGCTCCTGAGTTCCAGCCAAAGCTCTCCATTCAGCCATGCTGGTCTCTTCCCCATCAGCTGGTCTTTTAGCACACTGGGAGAGCTGCTCCAGTACCTTTAAGATTTCCCCTGAAGTATGTCCAACCTTCCTGGACTCCTTTACCCTTCAGGATGGCCTCCCAAAGGGACTTCATCAGTCAGTCTCCTAAACAGATGAAAGTCTGCTTTCCAGAAGTCCAAGGTGGCAGTTCTACTGACTGCCCTCCTTACTTCCCCAAGAACAGAAAACTCTTATCATTCTGTGATCACTGTTCCCAAGATGGCCTCCAGCCATTATTTCCCCCACAAGTCCTGCTCTGTTCACAAGCAGCAGGTCCAGGAGGGTACCTTCCCTCATTGGCTCCCTCACCACCTCTCTCAGGAAGTTCTCTTCCACACACTCCAGGAACCTCCGAGACTGTTCCCTCTCTGCTCTATTGTATTTCCAGCAGACATCTGGGAAGTTGAAGTCCCACATCAGAACAAGGGATAGCAATAATATATGGACTCCCACCATGGTATCAGCCTTTTTGGCCTTTGCCCTGATTCTTACTCATAGGGATTCAACCCTTTCATCACTTTCATTCATTTGTAGGCATTCATACTTCTCCCTACTGTATTATGTTACTATGTGCTAGTATAGTCATTGTATTTTAATTGCATCTAAAACTATTAATTACTGACAGTAAGTGAAACTATTAATGCATCTCAGAGGTTACATGAATATTGACAAGTTAGCTAAATGGTTATTTTGAAATGGATCATAGTGAATTTGGAAGTTAGTATTTTTTGTGCAGGGGGGGGAAGCTGAGATGAACTTTGGGGATTTCAGGCACCTGTCCCATGTGGAACTGCAAAGAAACCTCTGGGCTTCCTGGTGCAGTCTCACCCCTGGACTCCTTGTCTACCTCTTCCCTACACCACCTACTTCTGGGCACCACACTGCAAGGCCTATGCTAAGTCCTTGCAGGGTTGAGAACAAATAATTTTCATACAGGTGAAAGGAGGTGAAGCCTATATCAAGATATGGTGGGAAAAGCACCCCTCAGACCAGCATCACCTAGCACACATCACAGGTTTCAATGAGCTCTTGAAAAAACCTCTTCAAGGTGTAAAGGTCTGCATGGTCTGTGTCTCTTCCTGATGTTTATATCTCTTCTTTGGGTCAAAGTCAAGAAGTATCAGCTATTAACAGTGGGAAACTAAATGGAAGTTAATATATTCTTTCATTTTGACTGTTGTGCTTTTAAGAAGCAAAGAAAAATAAATATTTGCAGATTTAGAAGTATTACAGTTTTTCTTCTGAGTTTATTCGATATCCTGGGAATCCTGACAGAATATATAGGAAAACGAAAATTTATGCAAGAAGCACATAGTTTAGTAAATATACCAGAAAAAAATATTTTTTTCAACAAACCAATATGAAATCTTGTTTAAATCTCAGCACTTCTGATCTGCCGAAGCCATGTTAAGGAAACATTAGTGTGTCTAACCAGTGCTTATCCACTGAGTTACAAGGAATTTGCCAGGCCACAGATGTAATCTGTATGGATCAATAATTTAGGGATAGAACCATCTGAAAATATCTGCAGGGAGGATTTATGTGAAACAATAATGAAGTTTTGATTTGTAGCACAACGATGTGTTGGTCTGAAAAATGCAAAAGAACAACAAGATTCCATGTTGTGTGATGGCCTTTTTTTTTTTAAGGTGATAAGAGAAGGAAGTAATCACTGAGAATATCTGGTTACAATAGAAATGAGTAACAAAAGAGAAAGTATACAAAGCATTCCTAATTTTTAGATAAATTATAGCAGATCCCTAGAGGTCTTTGGGGTCCTTTTCCTGCTGTGGGGCAAGATTTGTGTATTTTGAGTGCCTGTGTACACAGCTACATTGTGGTGTTCTTTTGCAGGCAGATTTTTTCAGGGATTTTCACTTGTGGCCGGTGAACAAGTGTGCATCATTGCTGAGCACTCTACTGTGTATGAATCCTGTTTTCAGGAGACCATGGAGCACATGTAGAGGTATGTGATAAGACATCCTGGTATTTGGGAATTCCTCTGTGGGCTCTTGGCCTGGAGAGGCTGTGAGCTCTCAGTGATCTTTTCAGAAAAGCAACTCTGGGCATGTCCAACCCTTGTTCCATACATCTTCCTAGGTGCTTTGTGCTCTGACAGAGTGAGAGGTGATAAAATATGTCAAAATAATAATGAACTTTACTGGAACACTTTCAGCTGATTTTTTTTTTCCAGAAACAGTTAAAGCTTCAAGTGAATGTTAGTGGTGAATATTTCATAGTTTTGTGCAGTCTTTGATTTTCATAACTACCTCAAAAAAATTCATTTTAGCAAATGTAAGAGGTCAGAATTTGAATCCAAGGACCTAAAAAAGTCTTTTGTTTTTAAATGTGGACTGTGTGTATAAGGAAATGTCCTTGGACCTTCAGACAAAATGTCTGAAAAAATATCTGAGCAACTGACTGTTAGAGCAAATGCCTCAAAGATGTGTACTCTGGAGATGGAGAGTCCTCAGGTTGTCAGGAATTAAACCCCCATGTTCTAATGGAGAAAACATGAAGGTCATATGGAAGATACCTCTTGTTCATCCAATAATACAGCTACCAGTTCTGGCAGCTGGAATGGTTGAAGCTATATACTTAGTTCCCTCTATGATGGACTGGACATTGTGGTGTAAATGAAGCTGATGGAACTTTAAACACCCACGAGGGCCCTAGAGGCCATCTGGAGTCCAGGTGGGAAAGGACTAGGAACCCGAAAGATGCATTTCCTTCTAATCATCTTCAGTCCCACTCTCTGAGGAAAGTATGATGTACCAAGGTGGGTGTGAGAACATGTCTGAGGCCATCACCATATCCATGTCTTCTCTGCATGTCTCTCAGTTCAAAACTGCATATGACCCTTTTTTCAGGGATTCTGAAGCTGTCGAACAATTATCTATGTAAGATACAGTACACCAGATAGATCTTGTCTTTTTCTTATGTTATCAAAAATGCACTTTGATTACTCATGTGTACTTATGCTCATGTGCACTTATATTACTCTTTCTTTAAATTTGACTGTTGACACCATCAAAATTAGACCTCTAAACCAAATGAGATGTACACATTTCAAAGACTCCAACAACATAATGTCCAAAACCATGTTATTTTATAGAGAAATGGAGTTCACTGTGGGATAATTCTTCTCTGAATACCATAAAGGCAGCGCAGAATTTCTTGTCAAAGAGGTAGGCTCTTGGAAAGCATGATCTTGTATTTTAAATGTAACCAAATGGCTGGTTTACTTGCACTAGTGCTTGTGTAAATCCAGAACAATTCATGGGCAACTGATGTAGCAGTTCTGGTTTAATTTAATGCAAGACAGATCATCATCAGCTGAAGTTAACTGCCCACTCTCTTGTTTAAATGTGGGATCTCATGAAGCACAATTTGTCTCAGGATGGGATGTTTTTTCTTCACCTCACTCTCTTTCCAGTGCATTGCATTTTTTTCAAAGTAATTGCTCTGGTGGTAAAAATTATAATTGTTTCTCTTTCAATCTAAGTACACTCAATTTCCCCAAATTTGAAAAAAAACCCAAAACCCTAACACTCAAACCATTGGAGTTTATATATTGTTATACTAGTATAACAATGTATCTTATGCCATAGTTCATATCTGAAAAGGACTCAAGTCACATCATTTGATCCAGATGTGGGTCTAAAACATCCTCAATCCAGACTCAGGAAACACTAAAATTTAGGACTGTTTCCACAATGTTTACTTGGCCAAGTTGTACACATGTGTTATTTTCTATTCTTGGTTTCCTTATTAAGTGGAAACCTTAATGTATCATTTTATTATTTATGGCTTACCATAAAAACTACAGGATATACAATGTGAAGAGTTAAAACTAAGGCAGTTAAAGCTTAGCATTTGGCTTTCCTGACTTTGAGTGCATTTTGCTTTATTCGTGTTAGCTTGTATTTTCTTAAGCAAATTTACTTTTTTAATGGAAATTGCAAGGGCTGCAAGGTCACTTTTGGCTCTCTCAGAGCTGTTAGTATGTTACCTCCTTGTTCTTTAGAAGTAATTTCATGTGTGTTTAGGGGACATCACAGATTTGAATTCTGACCAAATACTTAAATACACAGTGATTATTTTATTTGACTAGATGAGGGCAAAGCTGTTATTCAGTTTAAGCCATTGTTTGTTTTAGATCTCAGTTTTGATGTTGTAATAGATGGCAAAGGACTTTTAGATGCAGTCCTGTTGTTGTTACACACTTTTACTCCATTGGTGAATTTAGAGAAGATTTCAGGGCAGGGGCCCCCCCGATGCAATGCTGTGCGCTCCCTCTGCTGGCAGGCGCCCTCAGATCACTCTGCCTCACCACGGGGAGCCCCGGCTTAGGGCTCCCCATCCTTCCTCCTGCTTTGCCCTCGCTTCTCCCGGCACTGGCTCACACTCCAGACCCGCCGAGGTCGTTTGGACAGAAGAGAGAAAGGGAGGGAGAAGAAGGAAGCGGGGAGGAAGGAAAGGAGCCAAAGAAGGAAAGAAGAAGAAAGGATGAGGAAGAGGAAGGGGAAGAAGAGGAGAGAAAGGGGAGGAAGAGAGAAAAAAAGAGATGAGAAGAGACAGCAAAATAAAGGGAAAAAAAAAGAGAAAAAATAAGAGAAGGAAAATATTTTTCACTGTAGTGCAAAGGTGTGTGGGGGTGTGGGAATGAATACCTGGTTGGAGAAAAGAGGAAGCAAGATTGCTTCTTCTAAGAGCAGTTTACAGTTACATCAGTCTAGTTGTACTATCATGCTACATCCTTCGCTAAAAGAGGACAGTTTAAGTTGAGTTGCATGTTAAACTTATAAAAGGGTGCAAAGTTACTTTTCAGATGGAAACTAACAATGTGTATGGAAAACCTAATTTCCAGTTATGAGAAGAATCACTATCAGTAATTGATATATAGATATGAGGTATATCTTGGATAGTGTTAGAGAAGAACCATATCTTTAGTGTCCATAATTAGAAGGTACTTTTCTGTGACCAAACTGCAAATGAACTGTCTGCTTTAGATATTTAGATAATTTGTTGCTGTTTTTTTCCTGCTCCATGAATAAAATGCCCCAAAAATAGAATGCCATATTATTTGTCAGAAAACATTTTGTCATTTTATTGCGTTCCTCTCTCCAAGCGCTAATACAAGGTGGATGGAAACAGAAAACCCAAAGGCAAGTAGGGCTGCAAGAAAAATTGTCACATGATACAGTGGTATCATGTACCTGATTAGGGGTCCAAAACTTATGCTCAGGCCATTCTATACAGGAAAAGGAAAGTTAAGAGGAATTAACCTAATCTAATGCACAAAATATGAATGGATTTACCCATTAGTTGTGACCTCTTACAGAAGTAAAGGAGCTTTAATTCTTTTTGGATAGGATTAGTTTAAACTGAAAAAATATCACTGTGTCCCTGAGTGTGATAGCCTACAGGGAACAAGAGTTTAATGCACTTGTGCATTAAATTAATAACTGTAATTGATGTACCCTATATTTTTTAAAAGTCCTTGTTTAGACAAGTCCTTTATGAAGTTTAGTGCATATATTGCTAAAACAAACCATCCTCAAGTTTCATGTGGCTTCTGAATTATTAACTAAATTGTTACTACTGTTGCACAGGAATGTGAAGTCTTGATTCTTTTTTTTTTTCTGTGACAGCTTGTGAAATTATGTAGGTGAAAGAGGAAATTGGTCAAAACTTTATATCCTAAGATTCTTCTGGCACTTGTCTTTTGCCCAAGCTGACTCATAGCAAGTTGACAACTGTTTTTAGTGGTATCCAACAGTTACTGCTCAGTTAACAGTGATCATCTTCCCAAACAAACTTGCCTACAGGCCTGGGTTAGCAAGTTGAAAACAATGTTCTCTTTTATTCCTGTTTTGGAGAAGCTGTCCTTACTCAGGTTAATGCAGTAGCCATGGCAAGAAAATAATTGTGTCCTAAACTTAGAAAAGACTCTTTCTAACATGTTAAACCTAACATATTTAGAGGACTAAGCCCATGTCTGGTCTAAAATATTATTGTGAATATGTACCAGCATTGGAGTGGACCCAGGAACTAATTTCCTTTAAATCCATCTAAATATGTGTGTATGATTATGTGTACATACCTATATGCACATGAAATATACATTAAAAGAGGTGTGGGATATGTTAGCTAACTATCTGGTGATTGCTTTTGCAAAAGCTATTTGAATGAGAATTGCATGTGACTTCATATTAAAAATACTTCTAGTGGGTCTGTGAGGAGTCTCAGAGAAGAAACCACTCTGCCCCTCAAAGACTCTGCATTACTTATGGCAAAGTTAATAATAATGGGGAGCCACCTACCTAGCCTTTGTTTAGCCAGGTTGCAACACTTGCCTAGCCTTTATTGTTTCCTATACTCAGAGTTTGCAACACATTAAGAGGGTACCTCCTCCCTGTAAGGTAAACAATGAACAATTGTGTACCATATGCTATAATCCAAATAAATCAATTTCTTAGAGATTATGTTCTAATAAAACTTGTACTAGTTGTCTCAGAATTTCCTCTTTACTATAAAATCTGTATATTTCCAAAACTCTGTGAATGGCTTGGCTTAAAAATGGCTTATTGCAAGGTTGTTTTAAGTTTTTTTTCATTTGTTTCAAATTAGTTTTGATTAAAGTAAAAGAAAAATAATCCACATGGCTTTCTTCATTGATGTAATAACATCACAGCTTCCGGAATGCAGAAAGTTTAATGAGGATCTAGCTCCTTGATACTGGATTTTTTTGCTAGTACAAGTACAGAAATGATATGACCAGTGACCTCGTGTATAAATTTATTAGTGAATTTACAGGTTTAAATGAATCATTTAGGTAGTATCTCTACTCTAGTGCATCACTAAAGGATCTACTGGGACACTTCTCAAAGACAAAGCTGACTTTGTGTAAGAAGACGCACTCTACCATCTTGTTTGCAGCAAGTTATAGCTACATCTGTTTATACCAGATATGTACATTATTCTCCTTGGCTTCACAAATGAAGCAACGAAAAATAAAATAAATCTAAACAGAAGGGTGTAGCAATAATTTTTAAAGTGCATTCAGGTATTGTCTTTAATACTTGCACTGGATGACAAGGAATTGGTCTTTTTTAAGAAACAATAGTCTCACTTGTTGACCTATTCCACTGGATTCACATTCAGAAGGAAATGAAAAATATAATCAGAAAATAATTAGAAATTCTAGATTAGCATTGTGGAATATCTGATCTGAGGCTTAATTTAACATAAATGACGTTCAAATGTTTAAAATCTGAGTATCTTTTATTCTTTTACATGCTAAGGAGCTGATGTAGTATCTGTGAAAATGGTTAGCATCCAGATACGGCATTTGATATATCTTTGTAGCACTTGTGGTGGAACAAGTTTCCAGCTTCTGCTGGATGTAAGAAACAGAGGCATAAGCAGAAATACATTAACTACTTTGTTCCACACTGGCTTTAATGTGAACTACAGTCACATTCTCTTCTGTTTCAAATCCTAGCCTTCATATGGATGTGCAATTTTTCTAATATATATAGGTTTCTTTCTGAATGTGTTTGACTTGGGCATATACAAGAGGGAATGAAGGGTAAAATCCAATGTTGGATGGTGTGAATGTGTAAGGAATCAAGCTTCATCAACCTCCCTACCATGGTGACCAATCAAAATTCTACCCTTAACTAGACCTCAGCTATGATTCAGAAACATGGAGTAAGACTTTATGGAGACAGAACACGTTATGCCTCAAACTCAATGAAATATAGACATGGTTATGCACAAAGCTCAGGTCTGAGTGGTGAATTCTCTCTTCAGCTAGCCTTCCAAGTACTTTGCCTAATATTGTCCAGACATTAGTATTTTTGTGCCAAATTAGCAAAAAGTTAATTTAGTCATCCATTCTACACCTATGTCATTACACCAGATTTAATGACATTTTAATTAATAAAAGTACTGATAAATACCACTGATGTGCCTTCAAATATACATAAGATTTTTTTTTTTCCCTTGGGATTTCTTATCTCAGATGTGGCTCTATTATATAATTCTTACTACTGAGAAGACAGAGAACAGATTTATGCCAGCTTGGATAGAATTAAGTGTTTTAGAAACCATTGAACAAGTGTCATAAAAAATAGACAAAGACAAAACATCTGGTTTAGGTTGAATGATGAAAAAAGATGTTATCTCTTTAGGACTTTATTTTTTGCCTGCAGAAAGACTTTAAATATGAATTGTACTTCTGGAAACCATTTTAACCAGCAGTTCAATGGAATGATACTGGGCCGGTCAACAAACCATGTAATTGCCCCAAATAATAGTTGGCTGTTTTCTGAACTGTAGATATTCATGACATGTTTGTAAATCCTTGAAAAATGGATCTTTGCAGTGACAGATGAAGTTTTGTCAAAATTACCACAGCATATGGTAGAGTTTCAGCATTTCTAGATTAATTTCCTTTATATTTATATAGAATGAACTATAGTTTGAACAGCTATATATCAAAATCCTGAGAAATCATTTTTCAAGGAAAATTGACAGCAACCTTGCACTGAATATCATTTTGGTCTAACATATGAGTTAAATAAAAATAATGGATGGACTGAAAATTACACTGGATCACAGTTCACAGTTTGTCTTTGAAGAAATCCTATGTATTGTTTCTTTGAATTCTACAGAATCTTTCACTTGCTCTAGTTACAGAATATGAATTCTATGTATGCTTCTGACACCATACAAGTAACTTACTATGAGTCTTGACAGCATTCACAGGGAAATTGTTAAGACACTGTGTCATGAATTTTCATATATCTTACCTTTGAAGTTATAAGCTTTCTTCGTTAACTGTTCCTAGTTGCTTCACTTCCTTTCAGCAGAGACAGCTCCTGGACACTGACTGCAGTCAGTGATTGTTGTTTGTGTTTGCTTAGTGGTTTGTTTTGTTTTGTTTTGGTTAGTTGGTTATTTATTTACCTTTTTTTTTTTTTTTTTTTTCTGGGGTGTTCGTTCTATTGATCTACTGCTCTAAAACTTTTAGACTTGCATCCCCAGAAAAAGCTAGAAGTAGCCTTCCCATTCATAGTGTACTGGTGTTCAGTCACCACTGACCTGATCAAGTGTAGTAGTAGCACTAGATGCTGAGAATTCAACTGGTTGCCAACATGACATCAACAGGAGTTTCAGCAGTGCCATAAACTTTTACAGTCAGATTTCTTATGTGAGGTTCTTAAAATCTGTTTACAATTGTACTGCATCAGTGAAGGTTTTTCTTCTTGATTAATAGGGTGTAAAAATGCTTTCCACATGAGGGTATGCACTGTACAATAGGCAGTCAAAAGATGCCTTTCTTATGCCATTTTTTCAGCACTGAAATACTTAGCTAGACTCCACCCATGGTACATGTCTTCATAGTCTCAAGGTCTGCAGTAATTAATTCTGTGCAGACAATGCACCCTTCTGGTTGTGGATAGGACAAGAGCATTTCCTGTTAACAATATTTGGATAGGCCCATAAACTAAACCTCAGTAGCTTCTTGAGGAAGTAAATGTAACTTTCATTCAGCTGTACAAGTGTTTGCTGTAATAATGATTATCTAAACAAGCTGAACCATACAGGGCTGTCTCCTGACTGTGTCTCAGAGGTCAATGTTTAGAGGCCTGTATCTGAGGAGATTTTTTTTTCCTGTTACGCTCTTCATCCAATGTAAGATGGCCATGCAGTTTTGGATGAGATTATGTTCACTACAATGTACTCTGGAGTGAAATTTTTGTTAAGTGTACAATAGTTTAAAGGTGTCAAAGAATTAAGGTATGCAGTGGTAATGATGAATGGACTCATTGCTAAAAAGTGAAAAGAAGCAAGCTTGTGTGTTCGCTGTTTTTCATTTATACATAATCTAGGGGTAGGTCAACTCTTATAGGCATGGAGGTAACCTGCATCTTGTGTTGCAGGTCCTAACATGTGGATGAGTACTATGAGAGGTTACAAAGGAAAGACAAAAAAGTGCAGTTTTCCTTTCAGTGTACCGGAAGGACAAAATGAAACTTGGCTTACGGGATATTTTTATTTGTTTGTTTTGCTATAGTTGATCATTTATTTAATGGCATAGCCCTGCCTCAGCAAAGTAGGTACATAGAGTGCATAGGACTGGCATATGAATTACTTGCCTGTGTCTGCAGCCCTACATCATTCCCGTAGTCAGAAAGGTACAAAAGTGAAGAGGAATTCAAGTTCTAAGCAAGAAAATTTGACATAATAGTAACATGAAAAGTGCTGCTGGTAGTCCATTTTCTATAAACAAACTTACAGCACAAGCAATTTTTGCCTTTTCTTCTGCCTTTTCTTCCTCACAAGCTATTAAACCGAGTCAAACTCCCAACTTCACTCTCAGAGAAAATGCTGACATCATTATGTGTGTTTTTAATCTGGCTTTACATCTCTTAATGCTTATTTTCCCCTCATCTTCCTAGCTGAAGAAGAACCTAAAGGATGCAAAGTTTATATTTACTTCCAAAGCCTTCACTCCACATATCCATAATGTCTCTTATGGTAAGCAACATCTTACTACACTAGTCTAGAAGTGCACTGAAGTAAGCATGGAAATTTTCCTGATGAGGCACCTGAGACTCTGAGAACTCAAATGACCCCTGAGACTACAGTTTAAAAATAGTGTCATGTTTGATGGAATCACTAGAAGCAAAAGGGTTATATAATGAAAATTTAGTCAGAAAGTCTTCAGAAATAACACTTCTGAAATCTATGGATTACTTTATTTATGGAAGATATTTTTCTGTTTCTTTATGAAGACAACACTAACGAAACACATGGAATTAAGTTATTAGTATTATAACTCTTATTAGTGTGAAGAGGCTTAGAGGATAACTAGCTACCGTTCAGGATGTAAATGACAATTTTTTGAAAACTGACTTTGAGCTCAAAAGCTGGGTATCATGTTTGTTCATGTAGACAAAACCTAAATGTTATGGATACGCAAATATGTAAAGGATAAAGAAGCATGGATCAAGCATGGATCAAACAGTGGATTTGACATGAATGATGTTTGCTGTGCCCTCTTCCTTCATATTGCAGCAGCTCTTACATCTTGCTTTGCTTCCTATTGTGAACTGACAAGAAACAGACATTCTCTGTCTTCAGATGGCAGATAGACCGAGGCACTAAATATCTGCTGCCTTGACTTGCCTGTTTCTTTGAAATGAGCCACTTCTTTATTTTCACTACATGCTTCATTGTGTACTGTAGAATGTGAGATTTTCTATGTTTATAGAACATTATAAAGGTCTACAGCTTCCAAATTAAGAACACTAAAACTGTTAACTGGAAGACTAATTATAGACAGATTATATTTGGAAAAATCTAATCAGTTGTAGTAAATAAAAAAAACGTGTGCTGGAAGTAAACACTGACAGCCAAATCCAACTAGTATAAGACAGCATTGTATCTCTGCAACAGAAACCATTTCTTCATTGTGTACATAAATGTGTCCAGAGGAGTATCCCTATCTATGCTCAAACTTAGGACTCAAGATCAAACACAAACCAAAGCACTTTGAATACTCACTTAACTATTTTCTGACTCATGTTTTGCCTCTTTCAGTAATCAAGCCAAATTTGTGAGTCAGGGAAACTCTGCTATGAGAAGAGTGAAGCAGACTGATTAATATTCAGATTTTGTTCCTAAAGAAAGGCTAGGTCTTGATGATTTGGAAAATGAAAGCATAGTATCACAGCCTGTGTCGACAAGGTACTAGAGCCTGGTTTAGGGCAGAAGCACTGAGTTTAAAGGTACAGCAAAAGTTACCCTTGTGTAACAGACAGTGCTTTAAGTTGAATGAACATAGCTAAGGAAATCTAAAACTTTGAAGTCATGTTCCATATCTTTCTAGGAAAAAAGTAAACAAATAAAGAAACCAAACAAAAGGTCACATCTCTGCTGTGAGTTTTTGTACTCACTTTAGCTGCAACTAAGATTATGATGAAAAAAGCAAGTAAAAATCACCTCCTTTTTTTCCTGTTTTTATTGCTCTGTATTGATGTCCTTTAGTTAACCACAATAGCTTTGATCCTGTTGTGAGCTTATAGGGGATATCTGAGTCAGTGTTGGTGTATTTTCGCCTGTTCATAAAGTGCAATGTCAGTTGCTTTCTTTCTTTCTTTCTTTCTTTCTTTCTTTCTTTCTTTCTTTCTTTCTTTCTTTCTTTCTTTCTTTCTTTCTT
>JANHFX010010954.1:9321-25404 GCA_027560015.1 Chloroceryle amazona | reverse complement strand
TTTCTTTCTTTCTTTCTTTCTTTCTTTCTTTCTTTCTTTCTTTCTTTCTTTCTTTCTTTCTTTCTTTCTTTTTTTTAAAAAAAGCCCACTTTTACACTCTAATAGAGAAGTAAGAAACTTTCATGCCATAATAAAATATTCATAACATACTATTTAATATGTATTATGTCAGAGAAAGTAATTTGTTTTAAATGCACCAGTTTATGAAAATGATCATTGATCACACTCTTCATGCTCAGGTGGGATGAAGGCTGAGGTACACTGATATATATATCAAAGAGGTAGAGGAGTTCTCCAGTTTATCTTGCTACAGAAGTAGAAGCAAGTGTGTTCAAACTCCAGTCATTAGGCAGACCCTCAGACTGATGGTTGATCAGAAGAACAGGCATTTAGAATACAATTTCAGCTGACAAAAAAGGACATTTACTGCAAGTCAGAAATCAAATAGTGTGTTAGAGGGAACTGAATAATACAGTCATCAGTTCCACAGTTGCTTCTTTTGTTGTTACTCCCCATTCACAGAGATTTTGGGCTTTTTTTTGGAAAACAAATTTATTTTCTTTTAGTGATCACGTACATTTGTTATGAAAGAGTGAAAGATTAAATTGCTGCATTTAAAACCAGTCTCAAACCCCAGTTACTCCCAACTCATGCTCGTGATTCCTTTGTGGATTCTTACATACACATTTGTAACTGTTTGGTGGCACATAAATCCTTTTTATTACCCTGCATGGTAGGGCTACCAGTGGGAAGATGGATATTTCCTTAAGTGGAATCTGATGAAAAGTGAAGTGACTTCTTAAATTCATATCATTGCTTTTCAGTGTGAAAGTTACAGATCATGAACTCAAGAGGATGATAAGGCAAGCATAGGTCGAAATCAAACGAATAACACATTTCTTCATCTGTATAATAGAAGCCAACATTCATTCTGCTAGACTGTATATGGAAAAAGAAGTGTTTCTGAAGAAAAATTAACCATAGGTTTTTAGCGCACTATACATTTACCCTAAAGAAAGAAACACTTCACTAGGGTCTAAATCATGCAAGGTACTGAGAAGGACTAAGCAGAGGAAGTTCACTCGGTAAAACAACCAAGCAAAACTATAAAATTATATATATTTTAGGATAATTTATGCAATTTATTATCTGTGTTCCTCATCACAACAGTGAGTATCCTGTCTGTGATGATTCCTGTGTTCTTTAATGCAGAGCAAGCCTGTGAAAGCCTGAATTTTATCTTGTTTTCTTGATGTTAGCTTGATCTGTTGGAAGTACATTAACCTGCAAATGAACACATTTGAATACATATCAGGCATATGAATAAAATCTTATTTGGGAATATATGCTGTAATGATTAAATTAGGAATCTCCATGTTTCCCATGGAGCCATCCCAAACAAATTTTAAGTTAACTTCTGCCAGGGGAAGCATCCTGCATTTTATTTTCAACAAGCACATAAAGATTAAGATCCTGAAGAAGCGGAGAATCAGCTACTGCTGATTGCACAATTTTGCATGGTTCTAGTCCTCTTTAAAAGCCTCTGCATATTCCCATGTAAAGTTTTAAAAACAATGGGAATAATTTCATGTTCTGCTTATCACCTTGTCTTCATATATGTCAGGGCTTTTCTAGTCGAACATTTAAGATAGACTTTATTATCTTAATTTTTCACTTATACCTAATATTATATTACAAAACACAGAAATTCTGAATTATGTGCAAGGATGAATTAAAAAAAAAAAAAAAGCATATATATTTAGCATTATCTTTAGTTTGTCTCAGGCAACAGAAACTAAGTGAAACTGAGGGTATGCCAACATAAGTCAAGCAGCCTCATGTTGAAATATGTTGAGTTAGGGTGTCCTTGGGGTCTCATGCAGAAATATTAGCTTGTATCCAGCAGTGGTATAGCTGTGTTAGGTAGTGCTCCAACTGAGCTAATCATTCCAGGAGGAATGCCATAATGATGTGACAGAAATATTTATGATTCTCATCATGCTGCATTGCAAGATGTAGACATAACCTTTGTGGCTCATGATATGCAGGAAGTCAGATTAGATAGGTGACCTGGAGGTCAGCTTGGGCCCTCAGTTCTATTAATCTATTTACATATCAGAACAAACCATAAACATATTAAAGGAAGCAGTAAAATTACTCCATTAAACACCACATTAAGGGAACAAATTTCCACACAAGCCTAGGGAAAAAAAAAACCAAAACGGGGTGGAGGAGGAAGGCAGGAAAGTTTTGTGTTTAGATAAGGTCAGAAAAAGAGGAATAAGACCTCATGATAACACATTCATTTCTTCTAAGATTAATAGAGACTGAGATCATTAAACTGGGGAAAATGTTGCTCTGAAGAAAGGGAAAAAGCCCAGAAAACTTGAAGCACTATTGCATTTTTCTAGGTTTTGTTGCTGCATGTGTTCTGTTCTCTTTTACTGTACTCCACATCACATCTTATCACCTCAATGTTCAAACACCTTCCAATAATGCATTAAGCAATATAACTAACATATGCCATATGTTCATTCTCACATCTCCTCCCCCATGCAGATGCGCAACTCTTGTGTTTTGGTTTCATTTCTGTGAGAGATTCGTGTTGCTGTATGCTTATGGTAGAGGCAAAAAAATAAATGCTGAAAAATTACTTTAGAGCAGAAGGTAGCAAGCTAGTTCTTCATCCCTAGGGAACATGTTGCATGCTGTTGGATCAGCCCCTATGAATGCCTGTCCACTGCACAGTCAATTATTAGGCTTCTCGTGAGTGCCATTGCCTCAGGAGCAGAAATTTATTAAAAGAAGCCTGAAACTTTAGGTGATAGTGTTAATACACTGGTTCTGGGTTACTGAACTCTTCCAAATTTGATGTGTTGTTATCTTTACTGTAGAGAACAGGATTCTCTAGGTTAAGTTGTCTACAGTAACCAGTGTTACTAAAAGTACAATCTGTAATGTTTTATAATGGTTAGCATTTCTTAAACACATAATGCTTCATGTACAACTGAAAGGTGATGAGAGTTTGAGTAATTTAAACTAAATCATCGTGTGCCAGAATATGACAAAATTATTTGGACAGTGACATACAAGAAAGCACAGATGCAGGATAATACATTGTGAAAGAATGTATTGTACAGGAACAGTCCCAAACCCTGGACTGAACTGATCAGTTCTGGGTATAAATAAGTTCAGCCAAATAAGACTGTATGTTTTATAAAGGCTTTCCTTTGCCAGAGCATTTCCTGAGACCAGCAGTCACTGACTTGGCAGCTGATCTGAGCTACTATGCTACTAAGGATCAGTCATGATAAGTATTCCTCTACCTGTTTGATGTCCTTTCTGGTAATGAATATAATTGATTTTCCTTTCCTTTTAGAACTATTTTATATAATCAGGCAAGCATATGCATGCAGCCATAATGTTTGTTTTCAGAATATTTTGTATTTTTGTCTGGACAAAATTTCTTTTTTTTTGTGCAGACAGAAGTACCCATGCTAATAATAATTTCTGCATGTTGTTAGCTGATCTGTTTGCTTGGGCTAAGCAGTTCTTTGAAGTGACCTAATATGCACACAAGCAGTCTTGGAAAAGCCAGCTGTATGAAACTGTAAGCTTCCCAAAAATAATAATCAAACAATTCCCACCACCACTTTTCTATTTCTCTTCAAAAATAACTAATTCTTTATTTAGCCATACCTGCCCTTTTTTTTTTTTTAGCTTTGGGTCTTGTTTTTCTTCCTGGTTTATGAAATTCCTGCCTTTATGGTTTCCTTTTTCCTTCTGTCAAAGTGATCTGTGGAAGAAACTAGTGTGGGTCTATGAAAGAAAAAAAAAGAAGAAGTGCTTCTAGACTTTCTATGACTAGACCATAGATAAAAAAGACTAATGAAGAACTCAATGGAAAAAAGTCCCCAGCCAACAGACCCAGAAAAATTAACATATGTCACTACAGCCAAGTGGAGTGCGCTAGGTAACACAATTGCACACTCAGAGCAGGATGAGAGGTGGGTGAAGCACTCTTCTATACAGCATGGGGGACACCTGGTTCTTAGTGCCAGAAAACATCCCACAGGAAAATGCATCTATTTGCTCTTTCTGGAATGCCAGTGTCTGTTCTGTGCCTTGCTTCCACTGATACATTTCATCGGAGAATGGCTCTTCCTCTTGCTTCTGTGAATCTTTAATCCCATGGTATGAGAGAAAATAATCATAAAGGATAGTGAATACTACAATGCATAATGTACTGTGTAACAAACAAAAAGAAGTGTCTCGAGCAAAATAAATGTATATATTTTATTGTTTCCCTAATTGTATGCTGTGTTAAAACATAAAATAACTATGATACATTCATGGAATATAAATGCATTTAGAAACAATTTATTTTTATAGAGGAGTCCCCCGAAGAACTGAAGGAAATCTGTATTCACATCAGGAGTGACACAAGGCAATGAGCTAAGTTCCATTAAACTTGAGTCTATTCTACCACTGTGCACTGAAACTCCGGAACCAAGTCAGGTTTACTGGCTTTGAACAGTAAACTCTCAGCATGCAAGGTGAAGAACTCTTGTTAAAACAGAAGATGTTCCCAGACCTTTACTGCTGACTGTTCAGAAAACTCAGTCTGTTTGTAGCACAAGCCAGCAAAGTGGAGAAGGCTGGATCGTCAGTTTTATTAATGTTTCCATAGAGAAATCATAATCTTTAATTTTATTTTTTTTTTTAATTTTATTTTTTATATTTAGCTCTAAAATACCTCCTGGTAACCTGGAAAAAAAGAAGCATATGAGAAATAACAGCACTGCTTTCCTTGATAACAATAAAGTACTGAGATAAAGGCTGACTTTTCAGATTTGATATTGCATTATTTTTAATACTGTATTTGCCTTTTCTCTTTGTATTTCCTTCCTTCATAATGTTTTACTATTGCAGACCATTTATGTTCATTTCCCAAGGAACAAGTAATATGGGAATTTAGCATTATGAGCTGAAGTTGAGGTGAAAATACTGAAGTGCATGATCACACTACAAAAATATCAGCTTTAATAGCAGATGCAAGGATCTCAGCCCTTTGGAAAATCAAGTCTGCTTTACTGTAGACTCAGAAGCCCAAATTTAGATACTCAGCTGTCAATAACTTCATTAATTTTCCTTTAATGTTTTTATTTTTATAAGTTTATTGTAGTATGTTTCTTGGTTTTCCAATTCTTTTGAAAGTATTGGAAAAAATATGATACTAGTCCAATACTAATTGTTTTCATCTTGGAATATTACTCATCTTTTCAAAGAAATGCATCATTTCTAGGCAGCGTTGTGTTCCTTCTTTGCACAGTTGTTTGCTGGCTGCATCTGACTCCTATATATACATGCCAAGGATGAGTAGCTGTATGCATCCAAGTGTATTATTTCTTTACAGCTTGTGTGCAGATTGTACAGAAGTAATGTACTGAATGAGTTTATTTAAGTTCTTTTCTTCTCTTCTTGTATTTTCCTTAAAACATGCATGTTCTTTCCTCACTGTTCTTCCAGCCAAGATTAAGAGAGTTTACAGATAAGTAGATGAATAGAAAAATGTTCTTAGGTACTTGATTTGCTGTCAGTGAATTCTTCTGAGAACTCTTTTTTATCTTCTCTCTTATCTTTCTCCTGGATAGGAGAGATAACTTCAGATATTTCAAATAAAGTAAAATCTAATTTTTATATGCAACATATGAGAGCATAACTGCTTGACTTGGGATTTTGTCCTATGCTTTCATGTGATGTAGTTAGAGAAAATTCACAGTTACTTTCTTCTATAAGGATCTGGATTGCTTGCTAGTAATTTCATTTATGCTAGTCTTTTTAAAAAGATAAAAATATCCAAGATCAGAATCAGAATGTATTATGTCTGTGTACCCAATAAAGCCATTGATCTTCTTACTCAACTCTTCTGAGAAGAATCCATAGCTGGAAATACAAGAACAGAAGGAAAACAGAGGCCAAGAATAGCAGACCTCCCACTGGGATCACAGTCTTTGTCTTGTTCTTTCCATTACAATGACTTGGAATAGCAATAGAGACCATGATGTATCATTACATGTGACTGGAGAGTCCCTGGAAAGACACTTAACTATTAAAACTAATAATTTATTTTATAGATGAAGGATATGGTGATTCTAAAGTTTTCTCAAGCTTTTAGTGAATATTTCTAACTAAAAGATTTTTTTCTTGTTTATATAAATACTACTGGTGAAAAATAGAATTTCAGCTTTAAAATTAAGTTTTTTAAATTGGCTGTCCAGTGTACTACTTTTAATGCAGCTGTAGGGCCATATAATGACTAATCAGAATAAACTGCAACACAGAAATTGGCAACGAGTAATTTTTCTTACATCAATTGTGATCCACTATCTAGTGGCAGCAACTGAAAGTGATGCCTCTGCAAATATTGACTATTCTGACGGATGATTGTGTGTGTAGCCAGTTCAAGTGTACAGTAAAACACAGACACTCTGTCTTTAATGTTCACTTATTTATTGAGATCTCGTACATAAGTGATAATCACTATTTTGCATACACTGAATAATAACAAAGTATTTTTCTAATAATATAGTAAAAAAACCAGTACATAAGAATGAAAAACAGTTAACAAAGTATTTTTTAGCATTACCATCCAAAAAGGTAACACCTGACGGGTAATAGGGCCTGCCATGTTAGCAGAAGTTCTGGACTCTACAAGCATATGCACTGCATCATCTTATTAGTGATACCAGCTGCCAAAAGAAATTGTGGATGGGTTGAATGAAGAAGAGATTTCCTTTCCATTCCCACCCTACTGGACAACTGAGCATTTGTGGAGTACTCAAACTGGGGTTACCTGAAGTTATAAAGCTGTTGCTCAGTTGGATTCATCTGTGATAGGGAGATTTTTCTTTACCTTTCAGGTATCAGTCTGCTCATCTTATCTCCTTCTGATGTAACTTCATCTGTTTAAACCGACATGCTGTTTAAATCTCATAACCCATGTTTTCAAGCAGTGCAGTCTGTAGTGCAATCCAAAATGTCATTTCTTTGCAAATAATCTTTAGAAAACAAACTATACTGTTACATTGTAAAGTCTTCTTAATTATACTCCACACCAAACATTTCTTTATAGATGATTTATACATTTTATGATCTGGGAAGTGATTTTTCAAAAAATAGTTTTAATCATATTTGTTGTCCATATAATACCCCTTAGTGTACTTGTACTAAACAAGAGATTATTCCATCATCATAGAGTCTGAAATGTCAATTTTCTCTGTCCCCTCTAATTTTATTCAATAAGTATGAAGATTAATTATTATGTGCCTCTGTCTTTGGTGTACTTCAGCCTTTTGGACTGAAATACATGGAGTCTGAACTTACACCTGAATTATAAAATCATTTCAGGAGAGTAAATAGCTTACATGGGAAAACAGTAAAATTAAGGTCAAGGTGTCACCTTTTCTTATTTCATGCAAGTAAGGACTGTAGGTGAGCAGACTAATATTTCTACTGGATAAAGGGACAGTCAGATAGCAACGTAGAGGGTAGCACAGGATCTGGACTCAACTTCCACATGGTCTTAGCAAAAGAATTAGTAAGATATTCCATATGAGTATTTCCTACTGTTTTTAGCCAAGCCCCACTGATGTCTTTTCTTCATCTCTACCACTGGGTAATACCTCCTAATTTCTGCTACTGAGTCCTTTCTCCAGTTGCAGCACAGTTTATTAGCTTGGGCTCTGTTTTACACCGCCTCTCTGTCTGAGTGTCAGTTCCTTAGATTATAAATCATTCAAGGTCATGACTAGTACTTTTGTGTATTTTCTATCAGGCAAGGAAGTGCAACCACCAAACATTTGTGTTAGCTTATATTAATTACTTTAATAAGTCTTTAATGAATTATTAATTATGGTGTGAGTATTTTATCTGGGTATATATTAAAATGAAAGTCTGAGTAATCACATCCTTTATTTGACAGGCACACTACATAAAGGAAGTATATTTTAAGTCTTGTATGTACAGGAGTCAGAAAAGTGTAAGTGTCATTGACAACTCAACTGTACAGCTTTTATCAGTGACAAAATCCAGAAACAGAAGCTGCTTTTGGAAGTGACCCACTAAAATGGGTCAAACCAGATCAGTCCCAGAGCTGGGGGCAGATCCTAGTAATTTTTCCCAATAACTGGACTTTCCACAGAAAATTTGACAAACAAAATACACTTAGTTTAAAATGTCAACATGGAAACTTGAATTAGATACTGCTACTGGGAAACTTTTTTGCAAGCCTTTCTGCAAGAGTTGAGTAAAAGATAGGGATGTTTCTTTGCTGAAGTCAGTTTTGCTTTTTTTTTTCTGTGATAAAACTCATCTTGCAGATGTAATAAAATCTTTTTTAAACCATTGGATTATGATCTAAATCAGCCACTTTTCTGCTTGACTTATATGTGCTATCAAAAGCATCATCAAAATGCAGAAATAAAACCCTGTGGCAGAGAAACAAAAAGTTTTAAGGAAGTCAAGTGAATCTAGCTTTAGTTTTAATTTCCTTTCACCTTTTTGACGACTAAATTGTCCTTTGTCTGTCTGCAAAATGTAAAGCAACTTCAGATGCAATATCCTCAAAGCATCAACATCAAAATAAGACAGGCAAGATGTGTTCACAACTGGCATTGTCTTGGGCAATTATATTTTAAAGAGTAATTAATATGAATGCTGGAGTGAAATACAAAAAATTACCTTTGACACAGGATACTGGAACATTTCAAAAGCAAAGCAAAATGTGCCTTGACAGATTAAAGAGCACAGTGCCATGCTTTGCCTTCCTTAAACTGCCCTTTATCAGATGGATTGATGTGTTACAACCATTTGAGAAGACAGACCCATCCATGTGACAGAAAAAAAATATCTGAGTGAATCTGGTTTGACTTTAAGAGAGAAGGAAAGGGAAGTGTTTATTTCCCTTGTCAGTAGGCTGACAGACAGCTATTGACATATGGCTTATCTTAAATGAGCTTCATTAACACAAAAATCAAGTGGGAAAATGACAGAACAGATGCCACAGTAGAACTGAGTTCAAGAGGGTGGCCTCTGTATCAGTTCAATCTCCCTCTCCCCCATTCCCTCAAGCAACTGTGACTTATATGGTGATACTCCTTTCCTAAAGCTCTCTGGTTAGAAGTTAGTCACTCTTTCCACTGGCCTTTTTCAGACTGTGCTATCATTGCTGTTGTTCTGTGCACTGAAATGTTGATCAGATTAAAAGTCACAAGGCTCAGAATGATCTGTCCAGAATTTTCCTATGTCTGAAAAATTATACAGATAAATACTCATACTTTTAGCCTCCAGGCCTACTAATAAACACAGAAGTGCTTTGCAGAGGAAAGATTTAATTTAATAATGGAGCTATCTGTTTCACCCAGGGCCTTTATTAATGGCAGAAATGTCAAATGAATGCCGCAGGTAGAGCACTTTTTGGTCTCTTCTCCTTTCTTGTCTAGCGAATAATAAGCTCATATCACAAATAATAACCATCAAATACTATTTCCAAATCTATTAAAAGTCTAATGTATGAACATCTTTCTGTTTCCTACTAATTAAAACTTATGTGGATTTTTTTTTCCCCAAATAATTCCCAGTAAAGGCTATGTTTTAGAAAAACTATCTAAGTTCAGTGTAAAAAAGAAGTGTCCCTACACATTGTTTGCAAATGTACAATGCAATGTCAACATGATTGTCAGCATTGTGTCATAACAGATGAACAATTGCCATAGAAATCTTAGTTATGGAACATAAAATTCAGGGCACATGAAGTTCTTGCATCACAAGATCATTTAGAACTGATAACTTGAAAACCCATCTACAATCTATTTACCACCTGATTATTGTGCCATACATTTCATCCATCTATTTCTTTTATCAGAAATAAAACTGTCACATTCTGTGGAATGAGACCAATCTAATTTGCTATGTATCTCATGATTGTGACAAAGGTCTGATTAGTAAAGCTAAAAATGTAGTATTTAATTAATTACAGATAAGAAAAACATACTACTTATTTAAGAAGCAATGCTGGTGATATCAAGATAGTGATGACTTTATAGTGAAATGAAACTTAAAAAAGATGGAATGTTTTATAAAACAAAGAAAGATATTCCACTCTCTTCTTTCCAAATATTAAATTCTTGATGTCAATACATATTGTATTCACTGGTGTAGAAGTTTACATGAAACTCCATCCATAAACAAGAATGATGTATCTTCTTCTCCTAGCAGAAGTGCATGCAATAATTGCTAGTTTCTTTTTGGTTGACTGGTGGACAGTGACTTGTGCAGGTAAAGATGTCATGAACTCATACTGAAGAACATCAATTCACCATGGGATATAATTAATTCAAAGATAAGCTTACTAAAGAAGCAATCAGGAAAACTATTTTCCTAGATAAAAGTTGAGTTAAAGTCTGAATATCATTTGGGCCTTTGAAAATCATACTTAGCTGAAAAGTTTCCTTTGGTTTTGAACATGAGCAACAAGTCTGGTTGTGTAGAGCAGAGACCTATTTAAAGTATAGCAAAAGTGGAAGGGTATCTAACATGAGAGGGGATTTGAGTACATACAGTCTCCCTGTGCCTCCAGGATAGGAGAGTGAATTCCTACATAAAAATATGTCTATGAAGCCCTGAATTCACAATATGTATTTAAAATTTCATACATACACATTCTATTGGGCCTACAATAGAAAGCTCTCCTCCATTAACAAGGATATAAAGAAAGACTCCATGAGCAAGAGTTGGTTTAGGGGATGGATTAAATGGAAGTCTTCTGTGACCCCTGAGCTAATTAACTGTAAAGTTTTTTGCAGAACACTTTAGATGCTTACTTTCTTGTATCAGGGTTGTACTTGGAGGCTAGAGGATAGTATCATTAGCTGTTAACAGAGGAGTTACAAAAAGATTTTGGTTCAAACACAGAGTAAGTCAGGAGTAACTGGCAACAGATTGACTGAAATAGTCAATAAATACTGTTCTATCTAACTCTCCATACTACAACAAAGAGTCTTTCCCTAGAGAAATGTCATTGCAGGTTTCCTTCTCTCATAAAATAAGCTTTCATTACTCATTTAATTTAAGCAGCATTAAAAAATAAGAATAAGCACAAATGTAATCATCCTCTTATATGCTATGAGTATCACATAACTATACACTGCTTCTACAATATTACATGTGGAAACTACCAACTCAAGAGAAAACTTTTTCCCTGAAAAATTCAAAAACATTGTCCAAATGAGCAACATGTCCAATGTTGCTTATATGTACATACTTCTAAACAAATTCTCCTACTTTCAAGGTAAAACTTGCCAGGTTATCTGAAGATACTTCACTCTTCCATGTGAAGGAGTTTGTTTTTCATATGTATCATACCATATCAGACCTTGTGATATGACTTAATTTATTTTACTCTCTCTCTTATGTCTGATGCTAATGACCTCTGAATTTTGTTAAATGCACAAAATTTTTAACTCTCCCATTAAGCTGTGATGAGGTTTACAATAACTGAGACATCTGCCCTGGATGTGATATATATATGAAAGATAGTCACCTCACAAATCAGCAGTCTGTGGTGCTTGAGAGTCAGGAGAGTTACTTTAATGTCTTCTCCTTGGATAAAGAGATCGGGCACTTTTCCCAGATGTAAAATGGTTCTGTCTCTTCTGGAGAATATACTAAAAGATGACTGTAAGGGAGGAATGGGTGACCCAGGAGATATGGTAGCAGCCTGTGAAGCAATTCACCTTTAAGTCATTTGTTGGAATCTACTAATGGCCTGTAATATTTTATGCAAATCCGGTGAAAATATTGTTAAGTACACTGTTGAGTCCTATTGCATTTGTGGAGGCTCCACCACAGCTGTTAACCTTAGACGTCACAAATAAGGTAAATTAGAAATGACAATATACAATGTACGGTACCGGTTATAAACCTTAAGGATCAGATCCTGATACCATTTTGTAACCCTAATTTATCTGACAATTTCTATTAAAATTGAGCATAATAAAAAGGGAGGAAGCTTCCATGTATGGCATTCCCTTTATCACCCACTCACTTAGTAGAACAATTTTTACTCTTTTTTTTTTTTCAGAGCTAAGCAAACAACACAGTAGAATGGTCACTTCTTGTTCGAAAATACAAGGAAAGAGACAGGTGTCTGTCTCTATTTGCAGCATTTCTTTAGAAAGTGTGGGGGTCCACCTCGGCTTGGCGGAAGCAGATGGCTATTTAGTTATATTATCAGAAGAGCACAACAGTCATGGAACCACAGACTAATTTAGCTGAGGACAGGCTACTAAAGCTACAGAAATTACAAAGGAAGAAACCTGTTTCCTTGACGGTGCTTTGAGTCCTTAAGTGGGGGAGCTGCTGCTGGGTAGCTTACGTATTTCATACTAGAGAGACAAAACCAGGTTTAAATCAAAACCAAATCACAGAACTCAGGAAGGAACAGAAACTAGAACTGATCACTCCTTCTTCCTCTCTTTTCTGTTCATGAAATCAACCTTGCATGTATGTTTTTGTTGATGCACAGCAGCTAGCCCACTAAAACAGCTGATGACAGGGCTGTTCTTGTGCTGCCCTTGTAGCACTACACTTCAAAGCATTTTTCTAGGATGTGGGTTTGAACGAACTCAAGCTACTCTCAGACAGACCCAAGCCTCTTATCTTCCAAATTAGTGTGCTGAACAGTATTTTAGATAATTATCTAAAGGTAATGGCCACCATAACCCCTTCTAAAAAGAATTAGCCCTGCTCATATGAGTACCTAGACTGGGTAGTAACTTGACAGCAATGGAGGCACCTAACATGCCACCATGTTTTATAGGTTTAGGCTTGAGAGAAGTATTGCAGTTGTTCTCTACAGACATACTCCTACAATCAACTGTTGCCTGACTTTAAATGAATTCCTGCTCTGTATGAAGTTTTCAAGGAACACATTTCAGAGGTACCTACATCTACATGTGGTGTATAGAGTCCCATCTATTTTCTTACCTTTTTCAAAATGTCTGGAGTCTTCTGAGAATCTGTCTTTAGTTTTGGAAAAGCACAGAGCACTGTGCAGCTGGACCATATAAAGTCTGTAGGGTCCTGTAAGGTAGAGACACATAATTTTATTCTTAAAGAAGAATTGCTAAATAACACACAATTTCAAGAATGCAGAATTGTTCCAAATGTTAATGGTATACTTGCACAATTCCCAAAGCAGGTGATATTTATAGAGCTTTGCTTTTATTGGGCCTGTGCTATGAATAGCCTTATAAAACTGGGCCAGTGATTCTAGCACATTTTATAAACAAATTTTTATATGCATCTTATTTATTAAGACCATATTGCCAGATTTAATTCACTTTTAAAAGGAATATATGACAAATGGGTTAGATATTCAATCAACTGGAGAGAACATAAGTATACTGGGAATAATGAAATAACTGTGAAGACTGGGGGGGAAAAGGGACTGAGCCAGAACAAACATGCCTTCTCTGTATTTTTTCTCTTGTTTTGATGAAACTGAAACTGATGCAAAGGGCAACTGTCTCTTCAGCCATCCTGGATTTCTTTAGGTCCTCTCTCTTCCCATAAAGCTGGAGCCAGAGATCCTCAGGGAATGGGATTATCATGCACTTGGTGGTTTTGCCTCAATCTCACAAGTATTTTGGAAATGAGCACATGTTTATATCTCAGAAATAACTGAAAAGCCTCTAGTAATGAATCTCAGTATTTATTAATTGGCTATTTTCTCCAAAGGTCATTTATCTTCCTATTAAAATGAAATCAAATGAACTCTTGCTGTTGGCAGCTCAGTGTGGAATACTGCAGTTCGAAGACAAATGAAAAGTCCTCTTCTATGGATGACAAATGTGGTTAGAAAAAGCAAAACAGAAGTCCAGGGACCCTTTCCATGGAAAAAGTGTCACAGTGGTTTAAGGTCAGTTTGGGTAGCTGTATAACAGTATCATTTATTACATCCCTTCTAATCCTACCAAGGTTTTGTAATGAGGCAATCTGAGTAATTTTAATTGACTCTACATTTCTACTAGTTGGGTGGTATGTTTATGCTTCATGAGCCATGGAACAAGGTTGTTTGAGAAGGAAGTGCTTAATGATATTCTGTTTTGAGGACTCAGTCTCTGGGCTAGCCTGGTTTGGCTTTGTTTCTTTCACAGGATGATTGAAACTAGTAGAGGGTAGCTTGGGTCTGCTGTGTAAGGGGAGTCAGCTGCCAGTACTGTTGTATTTAAAGCCTGTCCAAAATGGATTCTGACTGATAAGGAAAGAGAAAGTAATCATGGGGAGTTTTATGTGAGGAAGACAATTTTACTGATTCAAGTTTTAGAGTTTTTTACTTGACTTACTTGAACATAATAATAAAGTATCAACCAGCTTCTGGATATTCCAACTTCTCAAGGTTAATAATGGAAATGTAATCAACTATGGCTTCTGGCTGCCTGCCTTAGTCACTTGAACAGATGAAAAAACACAGGGAATTAAGGAAAAAAATGTCTTACAGGGGATATAGAAAAATGGAGGGAAAACTGAAACTTTCCAGAGACCAGAGAACAGGACATGGAATGAACAAGATTGTCCAGATGGTGTCTCTTTTAAGAAATAACAATTTTTCCTGTTTAATTCTGTTAGTTTCTTTGCATGTATTTTGTGGTTTATGACTCCAAAATGTGCCTGGAAAGATCCATTGCCATTGCACTGAAAGCTTCAGCTGCCTTTGGAAAAAGTTAGAATCAAGATGCTATGATTTTTCTGCTAATAATGATGCTTTTTCTAGCTGGCCCATTATTACCATAGTCTCCTGCCAGGCTGCATTCTTTCAGGCTGCAGACACCCAGCTTATATGAGTTATACAAGCTGAGCTTATGCAAGTAGTGACAATTAAAGATTTCCCTTGGCCTAAAGGTTTTCTTAAAGTGTATGGTTAAATATTTGGCATTACAATATCAAGCCTGAGATCCAGCATACCACCAATTTATGACAAAACACCTGCGTGAATGAGGTGAAAGAAACTGAGCATGCTGAATTATTGCTTGAGTTACTAAACTCAAGCAACTTCACACAGCCACACAAGGAAGTTGGGAGGCTAAAAATATAATCATTTCCAGTCATTGTGATTCATGGAAAATAGGTCCTATTGAAAAACCTCCTGTGTGGTTTTGTTTTTAAACAAAATCATAAGTATGTCTGATAAAGGATACTGTTTTGATATTCTATTCCTAAATTTCTCCAAGTCAAATGACTGCGTTTCACATGATATTTTGATTAAAATAGTTGTATCAGATAAACAGAACGGGACACAGATTCATACCCTCCTCTAAGAATGGAGATCCATGCTATTGTTACCTCACCATCACTGTCCCTTTCCACTGCCTTACGACCAAGGATTTAGATGCCAGGCAAAACTGACCGAGCAAAAACTGTAATGCAGTGCTTAGCTGCAGCCAGGATCTCTGCTCTGGGCACGGGGAAGAAAGTCACATGGTGTGGAAAGTAGTGAAATCACAGAATCACACAGAATCACACAGAATCACACAGAATCACACAGAATCACGGAATGTCAGGGGCTGGAAGGGACCTCAAAAGATCATCCAGTCCAACCCCCTGCCAGAGCAGGATCACATATACCAGATCACATAAGAATGCATCCAGGAGGGTTTGGACTATCTCCAGAGAGGGAGACTCCACAAGCCCCCTGGGCAGCCTCTTCCAGTGCTTGGTCACCCTCACAGTGTTCCTCCTCATGTTTACATGGAACTTCCTGTGCCTCAGTTTCCACCATTTCCCCTTGTCCTGTCATCAGGCATCACCGAGAAGAGCCTGGCTCCATCCTCCCGTCACTCACCATTTATGCATTTATAAACACTGATGAGGTCACCCCTCAGTCTCCTTTTCTCAAAGTTAAAGAGATGCAGCTCCCTCAATCATTCCTCATAAGGCAGATGCACCACTCCCTTAATCATCTTTGTGGCCCTGCGCTGGACTCTCTCAAGCAGTTCTATGTCCCTCTTGAACTGGGGGGCC
>JANHFX010010953.1:2691-45443 GCA_027560015.1 Chloroceryle amazona | reverse complement strand
GTCCAGCTCTGGAGCCCTCAGCACAGGAAGGACATGGACCTGATGGAGCAGGTCCAGAGGAGGACCACAAGGATGATCAGGGGGCTGGAACACCTCGCCATTGAGGACAGGCTGAGGAAGCTGGGATTGTTCAGCCTTGAGAATGCTCCAGGGAGACCTAATAGTGACCTTCCAGTACCTGAAGAGATCTTACAGAAAGACTGTAGAAGTCCTGTTTACAAAGGCCTGTAGTGAAAGGATGAGGGTACTTAGGACTGGGGTCAATGGTTTTAAATTAGTAAAGAGTGGATTTAGATTGGATATAAGGAAGAAGTTCTTTACTGAGGGTGGTAGAAGACTGGAACAGGTTGCCCCGGGAGGTGGTTGAGGCCCCATCCCTGGGGAAATTCAAGGTGAGGCTCCACGAGGCTCTGAGTAACCTGCTCTAGTTGAGGATGTCCCTGGTCTCAGCAGGGGGAGTTGAACTAGATGACTTCTAGAGGTCCCTTCCAACCCAGACATTTCTATGATTCTAAATTGCTCAGGAGTTGTCTCATTTACATCATTGGTTAGAAAAAAAACTCAGAGACTTAAGAAACAAGGCAGAAAGAACAGAAGGAATATCACTCACTAGAAAAAGATGAGCAGGATCACAAGAGGTTCCTCATAATAGAGCTTCCCAAACTATACCATTAGCTTACTTCCCAAGGTAGTAGCACCCCTTGTTATAATGACAAAGCCCTATAACACTGCTGGGATGCACCAAGTACTGTCAGTCCCCGAGGAAGTAAGGGAGAAAGACACAGAGGTGGGGAAAAACACTGTTGGGGGGTGGGGAATACTATTAAGGTTGAGGAAAGTAATGTGATTTTTTTCAGTGGGAGACCTGGTACAACTAGGAGAGACCTTTAAGGAACATAATAAAGCCCAGCAAGACAGGTACACAACTGTTGGCACCACACAAATTTAGACTCTTTGGCCACTCACCTAGAATGAATTCCTTCCTCCTACCCCAAAACTGCCTCATCTGTAGCCAAGTGGAATGGAAGTGAGTGGGTTTATAAAGCCAGATCTTCTGACCAGGTGCAGAGAGAGCTCCTTGTCTCTGCAGTAGTAAGGCTGACCCCATTGTGGACCAATCCGGGAAATTAAAACCCAGGAACACCTGCTGGCTTGTTTGCTTCTCGCAGGAATATTCTTCCAGCTTTGGTAGAAAGGGGATTTCTGGTCCTGGCTTCCTTTCAAGACCTCCCCAGATAGTCAAATATGTAGTTGAAAAAGTGTCATTCTTAATGAAGGGGCATAATTTTCCTCCCCAGCACTTAAGAATAAGAGCCTTTCTTGCCGTCAACCCACCTGGCACCCTGCTGAAGGTGACAGACAAAACAGCTGAGAAAGGACCCTGGCCACTCAGTGCCTTGGTGGGGTCATCACTCTTCTGGGCATGGGGTTTAGTGTCTTGTATTCCCAACTACCAAAATAGCTTGTTATTCTTTTTATTTAAGGGCTTATCCTGGCTGCAGCTATAAATCTCTACAGAAAGAATGAAGTTAAAAATTGTCTTGCACTTACTGATACTCCCTAAACAGACTCTACAACGTCACACATACTGTCAAAACAGATTTCTGTGTTTAGTTCAGGTATTAACTGAGTTATGCACATGATGTTTAAGTTCTCCCACTCTTCCAGTCCTTAGTGGAATGCTATGTAAAATTTAATTTCTTCTTTTAATATATACATTTTATAATTATTAACTTATCCTACCTGAAATCACACCCACACATTCCCATATTCATTCAACTGGGATTAGTGGCAACTGTCTAGGACTTCATCAAGAGTCTGATGGATTGGGGTTTTTTTGAGTTCTAGGCTTCTATAACATCATCAAGATTTCATTTCAAAAGTGAGTTTAAAAGGACACTTGATGTCTCTTCCTTCCAGCCAATGGACCCTTCCCATCCCACAGGACCTGATGGACCTGGGACCTTCTCCACCGCTGCCAAGCCCTGATGAACTTGTACATTTCTTTAGTCCACATTCTGAGTTCAGGTTCCTGGTCCTGCTTTTTGCACCACTGGGGCTCAGAGGGTTTGTACATAACTATAATTTCTAAGGACTTTCCCAATGAGAGAGACCAAGAGGGATATCACCTGTGGGTGTGAGAGCCTGAGAGCTGACAGATTAACACCACTTGGTGACATTCAGGAGAGAGGAAATATTGTTTCATTGTTTTAAAGTGGGAGGCTCCAAGAATCAAAAGGCTCATTTTTGCTATCGCTTTGCTTGTGTAGCTGGCCAGTAGGTGACCACAGTTAGATGGAAAATTCAACTATTCAACAGAGCATTAACAAAACGCAAAATAAAACCCACAGAAAACTGAGTACAAAATTGCATCACTCAGGTGAAACAGCAGGACCTCCTTCACCACACAGACACTCTCAGCTGTGTATCAGCAGGATCATGGTGGTCCCCCCGCCCTCCATACTGAGGCAACAATGTTTGGTCAAGGCCACTGCACATCAAGTCCAGCTCTTGGCACTCATGCCAAACAGCTCTCTGTGGTGTCTGGGCTGCACAAAGGCATGTTGCCACCTCAGAAATAACACTGGAAAGTGAATGTTCTTTTTCTTACAGGTTGCTTTGTGAGCAATTTGCCACCAGTCAGCTGAGTTTCAAAGTGAGTCAACAATGTGTTCCCACTTTGTCCTCATGGTGTTAAAAGTTATTCATGCTGGATTTGAAGCAAAAGCTAAGTTGCTTCCTTGCCTTAGTCACTATCAACTAATGGTGGTGGGTTTGCCTGAATTGCCCTCAGTGGATGGGCTAGAGACCTTTTTTTTTAGCTGGAATTCAGCTCCATTTCAAACAGGAACACGCAAAACAGGAGTAAAACACCCCATCCCTGTTCCTACTGCTGCAGTAACACAAGTGGGCTTCACTCTGCTTGTACCCACTCTCCATCACAGACAGTCTTTAAGGTCAAGTCAGACAATTATCTACCAAGAACGACATGGGTGGTCATGATAGACAACACCCTAATTATTTTGGGACACAATGGCTACCATGATGAAGCAGAACAGCTACTCAGTCATGACTTCACATGAGCAAGGACATCCTCACACCAGAAGTTGCTTTAACCCCTTCCCCAGACAATCCTGGAATGGCACATAGGGTTATTAGTTACCTGGGGGAAGATAGGAGTAAAAAAGCAGCATCAAAACAATTAACATAATACCTGATTATAATCTTAACTGCATGGCAGTGAACAAAATTTTCTGATGACAGCCCAGAAACTCAACCATAAATAACCTAAATATGAAGAGCCACTATTCCTTGAAAAGGTGCCCAAATATGAGACTCCAGGGATACATAATCCCACCACTCACTTTCATCTGGCAGGGAAAAAACCTTCCTCACCGACTTCTGTACAAAATTTGCAGACTCACTTTTTTTTAAACAACTATAGAAAGAGGTGTCTCTCTGAGCAGGATATCAGGTTGTGTTTCTGAGCAATGTGTTCAGAAGGTGGACGTGCATTTAAACCAGGAACACGGCTGTGTCCGTATTTGTTTGGGAACAGGCGCTCCTTTTCTGCAGACACAGTGGGGATGCTGCAAAGCCATCAGCAGGGATTGGCAGAGCCAGAAGGGAGCCAAAGCTTTCGAAAAAGCAAAGCAGAATGCCTCTCCCTTTACTACCTCTCTAATTACTCCAATGATCACCAAATTTATCCATATGTTCTCATTTGGATTTTCTTTCAGGCCATGCATGTGACAGTAAATAACTATGGCTGCTCAAGAAACAAAAGTGGTAGCCTCATAGACACTGCCATGAAATGAGGTAAATTTGTTGGAAAAGGGAAACTGTGGGTGGTTTGGGAATCATTTTGCCTGGGACAATGCTCTTTGTTCTCAGGACAGTTGTGCATGCACTTGGCTTAACATACGTGTACTCCATGCTTTTGGTCCGAGCTTTCCTTTGCCAGGCTGCTCCAGACACCCAGCCTCAGACACATTTTTCTTCCTGCATAAATTTACATGCCTATTTTTTTATTCAATTTTTTTTCCTGATTTTACTACCACAGGGTAACCAATTAGGCAATGTCATGAAGATCTTCATTCCCAAAGTGGTGCCAGGGATCCAGGAAGCCTTTCTTCTGGGAGATGCTAAGCTTTGAAAATGCTTTCATGAGAAAATTCCTCCTAGAATCATATTTGCTTGAGTCTATCCAAAATAATTTTTCTAGACCATGTCCTTTCTAAAGCATAATCTAACTTCAGCATTTAAATTTGCATTCTCGGAAAATTATTTTTCAGTGCACTAATGTTCTCAACTAATTTTGGATCATGCTAATCAATCTTTTTTCCAATTATATCATAATTTCTTATGACTTAATATCAGCAAAATTAGAACTGAGGCTTTTCCAGGCTGCAAAATGGATAGCAGCAGTTTGCAACAGCCAAAATTAGAAGATTTTAGGATTACCCCCCCACCCACCAACATATAAAGAGAGAAAAAAAGAGCATATATTTTCATAATGAGCAGCACTTTAAACATATCTGCCAGGCACCCTCAGAGGGAAAGCACAAATCATGTGCCTTTACATCCACAGCAGGGAGCAGGCAGAGGCTGGTTTACAAGTCCCAGCACAAGGACATAGGTGATCTGGTACCCCCAAGATCACTCATCAGCTGGAGGGGGACTTATTCAGGTGATGTACTATCTTTTACTGCTTCATATTCTTTATTTAAAACATTATTTTCTTTCATGATTTAGTTTGTTGTCCTTACTCAACAGGCTCCAAGGTGTATTTTATTTGTTGCTCTAACTTATCAATACAGCATAATATTAAGTGTAGAGCCTGATTTGCATCACCACTCTCCAAGAATTGGGGGTAGGATGTTTTTTCTGTAATGAGTAAAGACACGTGCTCCTGCCTGTTGTGCTGTCCTAAACAGATTCATAGCACTTGCCACCTTAGCTCCCTCCTGAAATGGGAGAGGCCAGTGCATCCCAAAGCCCTGTCTCCCTGGGCCACACATCACTGGGAAGTAGAGAAGTCTACACTTGTTGGAAACTCTAGTTTGATCAGGACAACCAGCTTCTGCTGTAATATACTAAAGAAAAATATTAAATTGTTGCTGTGTCAAATCTTCACTACCCAGGTAGACCTGGAAGCATTTAGTTTCTTTACAGAATGAGTATGAGAGTTATTATTTCCCAGACTGCCCCACAGTTATGACTAATCCTTCTAACTGAAAGAGTGTGTTGTTTTGTAAATTGGAAAGTTAATTTTAAAATGTTTGCTTGCTGTTGAGGATTTAGATGAGATTAGGCCAATGCTTTCCTAAGCACCTCTGGTCTTAGGTCTTGGCTCTCTTCACTCATGAGGTCTTTTCAGCTCCTGTCTAGTCTTAATTACAGGTGCTGTTGACTTCTGGGTATGTTCCCTAGGAGTTCTTTTCCTTATAAGCTTCTCTACTGGTGTGTTTCCCATAGAAATTAAATTGTGCAGAATTACCCATCTCCCTTTCTTTGAACCCTTTTTATTAGGCAATTTCATGTAAAAAACCTTCCTAGTACTCCTTTATGCATTTACCAACCCCTGCCAGCATATGGGTCAGGCTTCCAGGAAAAAAATGGTTAATTTTGCATGGAGCTTCATGGGAAGCACCTGTTCGTGCAATGCTCACATGGCACCTCACAACACCTTGAAGGGCTCAGGGACTGATTCACCTCCATTATCCTGACAGCCCCAGGGATGACCCCTACAGCTGCCAGGGCTCATACAGCCACCAATCACTTGCTGCTAGGGGCCTCATGCATTCAGCACCCTCCATCCAGCCCTGGAGAGCCCAAATGCCAGTCCTGGACCCTTAAGTGCCTACCAGCATCCTGTCATCGCAGCACAACGCTCCCAACTCCCCTGCTGGTGCCTTCAAGTAAATTTGAACCTATGCTGAAACTGAAGAAGGCGTACTGAATCCCTGAGAGATATGATACTTCCTAAGTATGCAGAGAGCAGTTGAACACTTCAACAATATTAGGCTTCAGAGAGCTGGATGGCTACCTCTAGAGAAACTTGAACAGAAATTAGGGAAATCAGGGATGCCCGAGTCACCAGTAGGCAAAAATATTCAATTCTCATCTCCAGGAACATTGTCTATCCCCTTATACTGATGAACTGATATAGAGAGGCACATGCCCTGCTTTCTAGATTTGTGATGCAAATACTTCAGCAAAAGAAAGGAGATGAAATTGTTCTTGAGGTCAATTCAGATTAAGCAGCACCCTTACACGGTAGTACATCCACACCCTCTCCTTTGCCTTACTGTGAAGTTTGAATGCTGGAAGATACCATTTGCAAACTGGATTCCATCTTCTCAACTGGAAAAGTACACTGAAGATCTGTCAGTCGCCTGATAATCTTCTGAACATGTATGTTCTTAGATCTATGGTTTAGCTCTTAGTAGATATTGAACTTCTAGCCAAACTATCATGAGCGCTTCATGTCCATACCTCACTGCCTCTTCTGTGGCATGTGGCTAACAGCTGCTAAATGGGACATCACATTGCTAAAGAACTTTTTGCTCATCTCTGCTGTCATTAAGGACCAGTCTCTGAAACATCTGTGTCCTCTGAGCACCACAAGACCAAAGCCAGCTGTCATCTAACACAGCACGTGCTCTCACTAAAGCACATGCCCATCATCATGGATTCTGCAAGAATTAGGCATTTCTCTTCATGCCTTGACCTGAATTAAATACAAACTGCTCACTGCGTTGTTCTGCAGAGAAATGAAGTCACTCCTGACGTGAAGAAAACACTGAAGGACAGTTGGCTATAGCTGATGTTCTCTCACCAGAACTTGAAATGTCCACTCCCGCTGATTTTGAGAGGGTGCCTAGCACTTACAGCTGTGTGCTGAAGAGGAGCTGATGGTGATTCTCTCTTGTGCCCATCCACACCAAGCAAAGCAGAGACAAAACCCATGCTTCTTACAAATAGGTTTATTTGCATTTTGGCTGGAGCACAGATTCTAGATACAGATTTCTTCTGCACAACAGTACAAGAGCCAGTGCAAAATATGCTTTTTTATTATTATTATTCATGTACAAAAAATCCCAAAACCCAACCAACGAAAAGACAGAGTGTGGCAGTATTTACTCACAACTGGTGTGCCTCAGCCTCCAATCAACCCACCTCCACTCGCCCTCGCCCATCATGCTGACTTTGTGGTCAGCGTTGCCTGTCTTGAATGGCTGCATTGTCAGTGAAGAGTGGTAACACCTCTAGCCCTTTGAAAGATAAACACTCACCCCAAGCAAACTGGGACAACAGCAGGTTACTTTAAGTTAGACACATCAGCTGCTCACCAATGCATGTACCCCCCCCAAGGAGCAGAAGAATTTTGAGAGAAAAAAGTACAAATCAGAAAGGCACCAAAAACTGGGCACAGATTAACACATTCGTTAAAGAGGCAAAGATGTTAAGTTGCACCTCCAGCCTGCCTTCTCACATAGTCATCTACAGTAGTGATGATCAAGGCCAAACACTCCCCGCTTTGAGTACCCTGTGCTGTCAATCTTGAGAAAATATTTCTATTAGTAGCATAAAATTAAACCATTACCTAACTGGAGAAGAAAGAGAAGCTACATTTTGAATACAAGCATTTCTTTGAGAACAGTCAAAACCAGAAACAGACAAAAAACCCAACAACCCTGTCCCAGTTATCCACCAGATGATTGTCAGAATTACAGCCAATGCTTAAGCAATACAACATTGAGCTAGGAAAGTCGTCATATGGTTGTTCTGCTTAGGGAGCAGCTCTTGCTAGTTTACAAAGCATTGGGCAATCTATTTCTCTTTAACTTTCAGAAGCTGCAATATAGAACTGCAGTGTTAGTGCAAGAATATGCTCATCTTCACCAAGGCTTGAGATTTCTATTGCAGAGATTCATCAAATTTACATCACTCCAAGTGTACCATGTCCAAATTACTCTGAGTCACTATTATGGACTTTTACATTTCTACCCAAGGAATGGCTGGGTTTTAAAGCTTGATCGGCCAGAGTCCTTTACATTGAACTGCACTTAAACAAAGCAGAGTACTAGTTAAAGCCAAAGAACACAAGTACTCAGCACATATATGTGTTGATACAGTACAGTACATATGTGTATATATATGGATAAATATGTATATGTTACATCATAAGGAGAATGCCATTCGGGACTTCTCAACTGCAACAATCCTTTTACCACTTCAAAGTCTTGAAACTTCAGCCCATTAATTTTCACACCAAGACGATGAGAACTCCAATATTTTCCAGATTGAATTATTTCTATTTTAGCCAATTAACCAAGTTGGGCCAGCTGAAAAAACCAGGAACTTTAATTTTAATAACATCAGTCCTGCCACCTTAGGCAGATGGCACAAATTTCTATCACCAGATTATTTGTCCCTTTCCTGCAGTTGTGTATCATGGGCACTTTAATGATTTTTCAGAACACCACCAGAGTTGTACTGACTGATCTGTATCAATTTACTCAGCTGTCAGCAAAAATGCTGCAATTTAGGAAATCATTCCAAACAGCCCATAGGGATCTGATGAGAACTCAGGTTTATATTTGGCAGTACTGGCTGAAGCCATATTGGTTTTAATCACGTAATGGTTCTGCTTTTTCAGCCCCAGCAAGCCCACTTCCATTCATAGTGATTATCACACATCGAACCTAAGAGCTGGACAGTTTGGGAACCATACCATTGATTCTAATCCTAAAACTCAGACCGTGTAAAAGTCTGCTGTACAAGTTTCACATATAAAGCTGAAAAAAAAAAAGTCTCATTTAAATCACTTTGAGCAGGAGGCTTAATTTATTACTTTTTAAAAAAGAAATAGGAGTAACAACAACAGAAAAATGCAAGAAATAAATTGTAACAGGCACTTGAGGGCAGTGTAAATGCAAACCCCTTTTAGTTATTTAGATGAGGGGGAGCTACTCATCTCCCTTGCCTTTAGCCTATCTAGAATTTAGACATCTAACCCAGTTTAGTCATTTGTGCTTTCTCAAATCTTAAGGAAACAGAAGCTTCTTTCTGGAGGCTGTCACTTCCTCAAACAGGGCAAGTGAGTCTCTCTCAGGATGGTGCACCACAGGGAGAGTTTCTAAGATGACCTTCCACTTACACAGGTGAGACAAGTCTCTCTCACTCATATAAATAACTAACAAACTCTGAAGGCTTTGCTTTGTTTCTTCATGGACAAACTTGCCAGCTTAAACAGGACATAGGTTTGCTTTTGGGAGCCAGAGAGGAAGGTTCATTAGCAGTCCAATCTCACTCCAATGTTTATCTGACCACTTGCACTAGCCACTCAACCATGATGGTTCATGGCCAGTTTGTCCACATACAACAACTGCATGGATACAGAGCATCATGAAGCACAGGCAAAGGGTGCAACATGTTTTCCTAACACCCCCAGATGCAATGCAGTCTACACCTTCCTCACAGGAGCAGCAGAGGGGAAGGTGCTGACCATCTCTCTCTGATTACCAGCAATAAAACACAAGGAAATGGAATGAAGCTGTGTTAAGGCAGGCTCAGGCTGGACATTCAGAAAAGGTCCCTCACTAAGAGGGTGGTCAGTCACTGGAATAGGTTCCCCAGGGAAATGGTCATGGCCCCAAGCCTGTCAGAGTTCAAGTTGCATCTGGCTGATGCTCTCAGTCAGATGGTTTAATTTTAGGTAGTCCTGCAAAGAGCAGGGAGTTGACTTATGATCCTTATGGGTCCCTTCTGACTCAAGATATTCTATGAGTCTAAATTGAAGTAACTTGACATTCTGCTAGACATCAAACTATCTGTGCTGTGTCTTTATGGGCATAATGTTACTTGACCACAATTCTCCAAATTTCTGCTGAGACTACAGAGGTTCAACAAGGACTAGAACTACTCTGTCAATCAAGTGTAGGCCTTACACACGCATTGAAGTTATGCAGCTTTACAAACAGGCTAACAGATAAAACAGTAGAGTCCGCCCAGGAGGACAATATTTATATTCTATGGGATTGTTTACTCTGGAATACCTTCTTACAGCATGGAAAGGACAACAAGATATATTGTCAAATTCACCCTCATATCAGTAGATACATATTTTTTTAATTGAAATATAACAAGGCCCTAATGGAGAGCTAATTTTGTTCAAAGTTAATCAAGCAAATGCTACTGCAACACTATGAGGACTTTTGCATGTAATTTCTTACGGGCAAGATTTGTTTTTTAAATAATCAAGAATTCATTTTATTTTTAAAAATAAGCAAACAGTTCTCAGTCCCCAGCTCTGAGAGAAAAGCTACCTCTCTATCTTTTCTTCACACTTCCGTGTTTCAGTATGGCTGGGTCTCCTGAGTTACAGGGTTATCTGATGTAAGTGGATATGGTACAGGCTACACTCCTGGCAGCTCCAAGGTTTTTTATTAAACCTTTCTCATCAGGTCAGATTCACCTCCCTGAGTTGCATGTAAGTAACAGCCAGGCCATATATTGGGCCACTATTACAATACAGGATGAAAAGAACACAGCCAATGCACATCTTCCAAGGACTTTCCCCAAAATAAACCAAACAGCTCCTGGTACGCAGGGGCATATTGGTCCCACCTACTCAGAAAAAAAGATGGGCTTTATAACATTTTGGAAGGCAGCTGTAACTGTGTGGCTACAACCTGGATGCCTCAGTGCCAAGGACTGAGGGCTCGCTCTCCAGCTGCCTCTCTCCACATGAAAGGCAGTGCAGAGCAGGCTGCAAACCCAGGGAGGTGACACAAGCACCAAGGTGACACAAGTGCCAAGGTAGGGTCGACCTTGACATGGTGCCAACATCCTCTCAAAAGAAGATGGTGTTTCACATCCTCCATAAAGGCCTTTCTTACCCAAAAGCTTTCCCAGCCTCTCTGTCTGACCTCCCCTCTCTATCAGGAAACCATTTACAACCTTCTCACCTACACAAGCTGGTTCTCAACCAAGCAGCCTCAAGGTCCTTCACTTCAGGGGGAGGAATCACCATGTCCCAAAGCCAGGGCATCAGTTTTGAAGGAGCACTACAATTCAAGGAGCATCCAGGACAGCCAGTTGAGCAAGACTGTGTCTAAGTAGGCACTATTACTCAATTAGCTGAGTTGGCTGAAGGTTTTCCCATTGTACCATTATTTTTCTATTCTAGTATTATTTTCGGTTTTTGGATTTTTTTTGTGCAAAACTTGGTGCTTTTAATGAAAAAAAGGTTGCTTTTCTCATATTTTGCTGTTTATTTCTGTTGGGAAAACTTGAAACACATCGGTTTTGTCAGAAAAATATCAGTCTCTGTCTGTCCGAATTCCTCCAGTGTCAGCAGGGAGCTGTAATTCACAGGCTCCATGTCCTACTCTTTCCCAGAAGGCTGGGCTCCTGGGCGCCCCTCCAGCCTTCATGACGCATTCCCACTTTGACTAACCCACAGTAAGAGCATCATGGGATTTGTAACCCAGCCAAAGAGCTCGACCCCAAGGGAGACATGGCACACAAGGCACTTCAATGGTAATTTCTGAGGTCTACAACAGTAGCTCAAACTGATGCTGCTTTAAGGGCCAAATGGATTTAATTAAATGTTTCCATTTCAAAAGGCTAGAACATTTTATTTAGCATTTTCTAGCCGACAATTTCTCATTTTTTGAAAAACTTCCATTCCAGGAAAATTTTTGGTATTTCAGCCTTCCATCTCAATTCAGGACAAAATTAAGTGTTCAGGTATCAGAATCTGATGCTATAGGGACTTTTGGTTTGGGAAACAGTGTTGTTAATTAGCTGCCAAAAGTGAAATGACTCTATGCAAGAAGGGTGTGATCCAGTTTGCCTTTGACATCAGTGGAAGCCACTCTTTCAGCTTAGTGGAGCCTGGACAGTGTCCCAAAAGATCAAGGGAGGGTGGAGTTCACCATAGTTGCAGATATTGGAAACAAGTCAAGAGTGAAATGTCAAGAATATAAGAAGCAGCAACTAAGTTGGTTTGTTAGCGAGACTCAAAACTCAGTTTTACTTTAGTGAGTAACAGGAGGAAAAAAATCATTACGAATATAAGACCCAATTCCCAACTACAGTAAAGACATCAGTTAATCAACGCTTTGTAGAGTAGAATAAATCAGTACCATGAATTTGTCATGAGCTTTTTAACTTTCAATATTCAAAACATTTTTCTCAGAAAACCTTCATATACTCCACTCAAGGAGACAAAAGCTCAAAATATAATATGGTACCGAGCACTTGCCTCAGGTTGTCTGTCCTCTCTTGAACCCCACAGAATTTTTCTGTTGGATGGGCTCTGTCAGGAGGGACCAACGTCTCTGGACTTTGAGCTCATTTACAGGTGGAGAACAGCTAAGACTACGCTTCCAGGGTTGATGCTCCGAGTGAAGACTGGGCACAAAAATCCATCCTCTGGATTGCCCAGTTTGGTTTTGATGTAACCCTAAGCCTTCCACCTCAAAGAGTAAAAGAGAAGCCCCAGGAAGCCTATGTCCACTAGCAACAGGGTATCTGTTGAAAGCAAGAGAGCACTCGGACAGTAAATAAATCAATTCACTCAACCATGAGGGGTCTTGAGAACTGGGTTTTGTTTATCTTTCATTTCCCTTTAGTACAAGGTAGATGTTTCTAAGTAATAAGCAGAAACCTCGACAATTTTTAAGACTGAAGAGGAAGGGAGGGAGGAAGGAACATGTACAAGCTTTGAGGATGTTCTCAGCTCCAGCTTCAAAAAATACCTCAAAAAACCAAAACCATACACTAACAAAAATGTTTATCTGTAAAAGCAAGTTTTTCCTTAAGCCATTTAGTAATTCTTAGTTCAGAGGAGTATTTTATCCAGAAGGTTCTTCATGTTTCCAGTCTAGGTTGTAGCAATCTCAATGAGGCACTAAATTTTAGGCTGTTAAAGTCTTTCTGTGCAGCACGGTCATTTTAAAATGATGTGGTAGCCATCATTGCTTTCAGCTGTAACAAAGAAATGCAAGGCATTTTTTTCAATGCTTTTAGAAAACAGCACAGATACAGAACTTCAGATTTTCTTTTTAGGTAGTTTATAATAATTTGTACTCTTGTTCCACAACCCACTCATGAAAATCAATGCTGAACATGTAGGTCAAACCATTGCCATAAAAAAAATACAACAGACTGTCATCTTTTGCCATTTTACTAGATGGTTTTCTGTTCACTTATGTCAGCAGTATCAATGGATTTATGAAAGTTTTATAATGGTGTAACTGAAGAAAGCATAGATCATGTCTATCATAGTGTAGTTGATTCATCACCTTGACTGACACTGAATTAGATTACTTACAGATTAGATAACAGCACCTAGTTTGAGATAATGCTTAGTGCAACTCAAAGGAGAAATTATATTTAGAGCCACATGTAATAGCAGCAGCAATACATACCTTTTAACGTGCTGATAACAAAACAAGATTCATCTTGGAAGTTTTGCACCATCTGAAGGGAAGAAGGAAAAAAGCCAAATCAAAGTATTTTTAGCAATTAAATTCAAGTTTCTTCCAGTGTAGTAGAGACTTCAGAGGAGAGGTATCAAACAACATTTGGTGTCTAGTCCCACAAAATCCTGAGTAACCCTGCCCATAAGGTTATTGAAGTACATGACTGATTAAGGTCCTTGCAGCTGCTAATGTGCTTAAGAGAAGCTCATACTAAAGTGCTTGCCTGGAATTGATCTAGCTTGTTCAGCATTTTACCATCCTCTTTGCAGCCCTTGATCCTACAAGTTCTTATACTGCTCCAGATAGTCTATTAAAGATGGTGCTCTTAATTGCCTTCAGTGAAACCATACTAGTTTAGATTGGATGAAGACAGTCCTCCTCCTAAAATATAACAATGGTAACACACATTCAGCTGAATGATGAAGTTCAGTTGAACTTACATTAGCATCTGAAATAACATCTAGAGGTGGTCAGACATGATAAATGGACTCCTTGCTGAATAAAGAAATATTCCTACAGAAAAGCCATCTCAGCAGCATCCATCCTTTTTTATTTTTGACCAGACATGAGTACAGATGCTCTGCTTGCAGAAATCATTTACCTGTTTGTATTTTGTCAAGACACAGGAATCCTAATGAAACTGCTCCAAGAGGCAAGGCAGATCACAGGAAGCAAGATTAGTATCTAAAGCTATTTTGGTTATTCATGAAAAAGACAGATTTTCAGAACATGCACAGGTTCTAGTGACGCCCCTAATAAAAGAGATGAATTAAGAGATTCATCTGCCTTCAGAACCAATCCAAAATGCTCATTTAAGCTTCAACCTTAGTCATCCCATCTTGGAGTAGCTGTGTGGGACAGAGGAGGTGAATTATCTTCAGAAGGTGTCTCATACAGTTGAAGCAGATTCTTGACACTGAACTTCGGATGGCAGGTGATCAGAACCTCTCTGATCAGTTTTGAAAATCCAGCTTTAAGCAAAATCTTTCTCCTAGATATTGAATATTATTATAAAGTAGAACACTTTCCAGCTGTAGGTTCTCACACAAATATCCTTTTCAATTTATCCTTTTCAATTTTCTCCCTATTCTCTTTTGCATTTAACATCCACCCCCTGCTCCCACAAATCAAGCTTCACTGACCAATGTGTGTCTGTGTCTAATGATGCGTGAAGTACATTCATACAGTGCCTCACTCTTGCCACTATAATACTAGAACAAGAAAAAAAATATTAAAAAAAGCAATAGACTTTGTTAATAATTGACTTAAATAAATACTTAAAGCCTTATACCCAAACTGGTTCGGACAATTCCCCTACCAAGTGTTGCCCCCAAGCACTTTACATCCATAAAGCATCAAGGTTTCAGATTTAATCAGGCTGAAATAGCAAGGAGACTTTAGGAATAATCATTACAGCCTTCAATTTAGGCTCCAGTTGAGAACTATGCTCTGCTTCATTTGTTTTAACAGTGCTTCTTATAAATGAAGCTCCTTAAGTGATTCTGGTGCATGAATGAGTAGGTGATTTAGTGAGGGAAAAAGAGGAAGAAGGGCAACTCACTATTAACCTGCAAGTTAATGGAATGGACTAAACTAAGCCATCATGTAATGGGACACTAACAGGTAGCAGAGGTCCATTAAATTACAGTGTGCACTTCCACAGCACTGACTCTGACCCAGTGCTGTGATCACTGGCTAAGACTATTTGCCCTACAGATTTTCAAGCTTGCCTTCTTTAGTAAGCTTTCTTATTTAAATTTTAAAGGTTCTCACTTTAGAATCTCACTTCAAAATTTAAGTATCCAACATGAAAAGGATATGACCAATCCTGATCTGTTTTGTTTAAAAAAGCCTCTTTTGCAAAGCAAAGACCTTAAAAATCACACCTCAATGGTATGCATGAATGACCTGCTTTAAGTAGTTGCTTTAACTTGTTGAAATTAGTAACCTTGCAAACCTTTCTTGAAGTTTCATTCCATAATTTAAATAGTCACCCTAACTTTAAGGTGTCCAATAACTACTACAGCTCTGACAGTTTGCATTAACCCCTTACCTCATTGCTCACTAATACATGGATCCCTGTGGGTCCCTGACGGTAGATTCGATTTATCTGCTGTGGAGAAATGCTGTACAAGTTTGCAATCTTCTCGATTAATTCCAGCGTGGTCAGTTCTTCCAAGAAGATTGCATGATATACTGCAACAAGTTAGAAGTAATTAGAGAACTGTAGTTCTAGAACAGCAGATAACACCAAGATGCTCAATATCAATAACCAGATGGGTTTAAGATCAAGGCTCAAATACTGACAGTAGAAAAACAAGCTTAGTACCTTTAAAGCAGCCCCCAAATGTCCAGCTTGATGACTTGTAGAAAAATACCCCATACTTGGATGCAGTGGGCAAATAAAGCGCATGTTGGTTTTGCCCAGAGGAAAACTACAGGGACTAATGACAACATGTATCATGGGGCACTAAAAATCCCCCCTCATAAAAATGTTAATATTTTTTGATTTGCTAATCCCAAATTATTAAAAGAATGGTTCTACTGATTTTGACATTTTAAAGTAGATCCAATTAAATATTAAACCACAGGATATTGTGTGACACAGAAGTAGCGTCTCATTAGATGTTATCCCACTGATCCCAAAGGCACAAAATAAAGCCTATGGTGTATCAAGTAACTGTAGATGACAGTATTACTTCCTACCCTTTGGGCTGCGTTTAAAAACCACCAGGTAGAAAATCTATGCCTGCTTAATGCTATGTGCAAGAACTAAGGACAATCCTTATTCTCATTTAATTGTATGTCATGAGGGATGGCTAAGAGCAATCAGTCTCCAAAAGCTTCAAATGTCCAAGAATTAGAACTTTATTTTAAGATATACCAACCTACCATTTCCCAGAATATTTTCAAAAAAGCCATGATCTTAGGCAAATTTGGGCTAAGGCGGCAGTTTTTAATACTACAATCTCTATTAAGAAATGAATAGGGTTGGCTGTGACATTCTGCAGATAGCTTGTAAATTAGGTCTGTTCCTTAGATAGATGACACCCGTTGGAATCTATAAACTGACCAAAGTGGCAGAGCTGGAATAAACAGGATCTCTTTAAACACTGAGAACACCACATTGTCCTACACAGGAGCTCAGGAGAAAGCAGAATTCTCACCAGGTAAGTGTTTAACAAAACCCATACATAAAAACTTACCACAAAGACTGCCATCTCCATTTTCTCGTTTTTGGTGGAGATGGGACCTGTTTTGCTCTGGTTCTTGACAGACATATATTGTCATCTTGGGCCTTACATTTCTATGGATTATTAAAAAACAGTAGTGAGTTACTTAGTAGATCTAAAATTGTTGCAGTCAGCTACCAAATAATGAGAGATGGAATCATTCAGGCTGTGCATAAATAAACTAAAGGGGTACCCTTGATGATGGTGACTAGATGTCCTAGGAGGTCTAGTAAGACCCCCTGGGAGGTGGTGGTACAGTGCAGAGGACCTTAATCTCTTCAGAATTGGATTAGAATAAACAGTTTACAGCACTTTCCAAGCAGCTCATCATACCTGCCTTTACTGATTTGAATCCTGTCCAGCTGTAGAATTTATGGTGCTATTTCAGTAAAAATAAATTTAAGAGTCATAGAAGGCTCTAGATTGGCTGGTTGCCTTGTTGTTTGTTACCTGTGATGGAAATGCAACACAGGGTAATTGCAGACTTGTGTCTCATATGAAGTGAATGGAAGCTATCAGCTGGTAGCATAAGTCACTGGAGATCCATATTAGGCTGCTTCACTTCAACAACATTGGAGGTATGCTTGGATTTGAATACCATTGTCATCTCCAGTGTCTGAGAGGACTTCTCTGAAGTGTTAAAAGGAAGTCTAAATGCTATAGCTCCAGGATTAACTTCTAATTAACACTGAAATTACCAAGGGAAGCTGCCATAAGTTAAAAAAAAAATAGGAAGGAAGAAGTACAAACCTTCCTTTGATTGCATTAAAGAGCCGAATTCCATCAGCAGGCCCACAGATTTGAACAAAATCTTCTTTGGACATCTTCAGTAAGTCAGCACCTACGTATTTCAAATTGATTTTCTTTCAAAAGTTAAGCAAATCTTAGCTTCCAAATTGTGTATATGGGCAGCAGGAAAGGGCAGGGGGAAAGAATCCACAGAGCTAAATCAGACAGATTTACCTAGAGAAGTTGCAAATTCAGCTTGCAAATCAATCACTGTGAAGCAGAGCTAGAAGCTGCCAAAAGAGCAGTGCTGCACTGGAAGATATTCTAGCCAACTCAGAGGCAAGCTAGATATTTAACACTGGCTATTAAAAGGCTCAATCTTCTCTAACTGCCATGTTCACAAGGTTATTTAATCATGCTGCAAGTCAGAGAGAGGCTCCTAAATGTTTCAAGATCTTTAACAATTCCCCCTTCCGCCATCTTACAGCCGTGTACAACTACGTAATGGAGAGGTACAGTGACGATGGAGTTGTAGATGGAGCCAGACTTCTCACAGGTGCACAGTGACAGAATGAGAGGCAGCAGACAGAAGATGGGAAACACCGATTAGGTGTAAGGAAAACTTTTTCACTGTGAGAGTTGTAAAGTATTTGAAGAGGTTGCTCAGTGTGACTGTGGAATTTTCAACTTTGGAAATACTCAAACGCAACTGCCCAAGGCCCTGGACTTGCTTCAAGCAGGAGCTTCCACCTAATGAACTCAAGAAGTCGCCTCCATCTTAACTTATGCTCTTCCATCCTTACCTATTCTATAGTTCTACAAACCGTTTTGGCAAATGCTAATGTAGGAACAAAAGAACAACGATAGTGGATCAGACCAGAGATACCATCAACGATGGGCAGCAACAGATACTGTCAATATGAAGCATGAGCTGCACTTATGAGAGAATAAAGACAAAATAATTGGACTGTTTAAACTCACCCGAAAAACTTGAGAAGAGTCTACAGAATGGAGAGAACCTATTACGATGAAGCCACTGCTGGGCATCTTGAATAGAAGCAGAAGGAAGGAGATGCTACATTGCAAAAAGAATAAGAAGGTCTTGAAATGAACTGTTCACCAGTGTCCTAAAAAAGAAAAGCACCACATTAACATGATCTCAAGTACTTACGTCATTGCTGGGAGGAAGGAGCTCCACTTGGTGGGTTGGAGAACTGTTGCTAAAAAAAATTATGTAAAGTTGGAAGAGAAAAACAAAACAAAACAACACATTATTTTAAATTTTATATTGCAGTGACCATCCTCTTCCCCCTCCTCAATTTGACTCACTGTCAAAAGTTATATACCAACTTGGCATTTTTCTCTATCATCTTTTAAAAAAGGTGTCCAAAATCTGGACTAAGGGGAAAAAAAAAAAAATATCTGTTTAAGTCTATTGTTGGTCATTTGAGTTCCTATTCAACACAGAGAAAAAAACTCAGCTTACTGACCTTATTCAAGCTTTTCCATATGGGTGACTCACTAATGTAACACCATCTAAGCAAGGAAGTTATGACCTAGACATGGCTGAACTCAAAATCTCTATAAGCCAAAAATTCCCTAACTAAGCCCACTACCTAAAAGATTCTTCACAAAAATTGAATAAAGGACCTTATAATTCAACCCCAGTGTTATCTTAAACACAATAAATTGCAATTTAATTATATTACATAAAACCACATTTCTATTAAACAATCCTAAAACATAGACTGGACTTCAACATGTCAAGAATTTTCCCAAATAGTTAATAAACCACCACTGGAAGAAAATGCTCAACAGACCTCTCTACTGACACCAATTTCTGTCACTGCAGTGTTTGTCCTTATTCATAGGTTGAGGTCACTCATGGAAAATTTGTGACACGAATTGATTACAAACATTATCTGTGAACATTGACTAATTAATAAGCTGTGTGGGAAGTCAACAAGGCTGCAGAGTCCAAGGGGAGGAAAAGAAAGTCTATGCCAGATCCCATGGAGAAAGTATGTTGCAGGGAGGGCTTAGAACTACCAAAGGAGCCTGCTGTATATTTTTGCCCTCAGCTATCATCTTGGGTGTTTCAGGACCATTAAAACTATTTATGACAGCTACATTAGCTAGTTAAACATGCCCCCTGTTAGTACTTTGTTCTGGAATGGCTTGTCAAAACCCAGGCTTTTTGTCCCAGGCAGGATTTCTGTACATGCCACTCGACTGGGAATTGAGCACCCCAAACTGCTGTAAGACCAAAAGGAAGGACAAAACACCAACTGAAGAGGTGCTGAAGGCTGAAAGCCTCTAATACTGGGAATTGCAGGTACAGGGCATGGTATGTTCTCTGACCTTCACAGAAGGGTAAGAGGAAATTCATGGAAGGAACTGCCCTGATGGTCCTCTGATGCTCACCTGCTGTATGGCAGACATACAAACAGTTTTCTGCATTACAGGGAATTCCTGGATGGAAAGTCTTAAAAGGCTTTGTGGGAAATACTTTCCCCTTTCTAGAAAGGGTTGTCCTTGACCTCTTCCTCCAGGGTATGAAATGCATGGACACACAAAACACATGCACACAAAGGCTACCATATCAACAGGAAAGATAAAGCATTTACTTGTTACATACCCATCTCCAAGGTTGAAGCTGGTGGGAGAACTGTTGTAGCTTGGAGATGGAGCATTGTTCATCTGATAAGGCACATCTGGCCAGGGAGAGCACTGTTGGAAGAAAGGCAGCGGGGATACTTTCATAAGGATGGAAATAAAGATTTGATTCTCCTCTCATACCACATTCATGCTGTTGCCACGCCACTAACTTCAGCTCATCGCTCCTGCTGAGAGGAGGAGACAGGCCATGGATTTTCTACACTGCTCTCCAAGCAGGCTGTCAGGGGGCCAGATTGATTCCAGTTGTGCATTCCACATTTCTCCCATTTCACAAAGCCTGTCCCCAAATAACACTGAGCCAAAGTGTGCACAGCTGTAAGTCAGAGCAACGCCAGTAAGTCAACTCAGACTGAAGGCAGCAATGATACAGAAATACCCCTGGTCTCAATTATAAATCCCTAATCAAATCCAGGCAAGAGTGACAAATACACTCCAGTGGCATTGCTTCAGGTTTATACCAGGGAAAGAGCAGAATTTTAACCAGCCTGCTAAAACCCCTGGCTATTAATCGAAGAGCTGGAGCTATAAACAGGTGTTACATACAGGAAATTTAAGACAGACAGACACAAAGCTACTAAAAGCCTTCACAAATATAGGTCAAACTCCATATTCTATTACAGTAGTGTAAAACCAGAGTAACCCAGCTAGAATTGGTGACACTGCTGTGAATTTAAGCCACTGTAATCAGTAGGAGAAATCTAGCTCTGTGGAACCCCCCGCCATCAAGAGCTCAAGTAAAAATGCTCTGCAGTATCCTTGTTTGCAATGATAAAAAGATGATGAGCGTAGGTTTGGAGTTTTATCATCTCCACAAATACTAGCAAATATTTTTATCATCACCACAAGCACTAGCAAATATTTAACTCTTTGGCAACCCACATTTCTCTGTGCAATATGTCAAAGTGCATCAACGCTCATAGGGAGAATTTGGGATCTGCCAGCTCAGTAGAATTAGGTCTGTGTACACAAGAGCCTCATTAACAACCACCACGTTGAATTACAAAACATGCTGGTTGCTCCTGGCATTGTGAGGAAAATGGAGTGGGAAGGACTGGATCTCACAAACAGGAAGTTTATTTAAATTAAGAAAAAAACTCATTTTAGAAGTCACAGTAAGCCACTTCAAAAAACCAAGAACTAAATAAATTGAGAAGACATCCCCATAGGGAGATGGAATAGCACTTTTTCACTTTGCTCAGTAATTCTGCAGCCTGAGGCAAGCTTATATATACATGTTCGTAATGGCAGGGAGGGGTACAAACACATACATCTCTATATCACATGCATCAGAATTTAAGACATTCAAGATATTCCTAGAGTACAAGACATAATCTTTTCAGATCTTGTACTTAACAGGTTCACAGGCACATTCACAGAAAACCAGATTAATAATTTAATCAGACATCCTATTCAACTGTTCAAGTGCCCCATCTTCAATGTGAGCTTCTGCCAGACAGTTCTGAAGAAAATACCTCATACAGCTGGCATCTAAGTGCAATGACAAGTGCCCAGAAGCACAGCAGAAAATAGAAAAAAACATTTATTTTAAAGCTAGACTGTTAAGAGTTGCTATATATTCTGAAACATAAGAAACCTTGGCATCTTCTATAAACTTCAAAAGTGAGAGATTTTGTAATTTCACATCACTATTTCAATCATATCTGGGCATATGTGTCTCCACAAGACAATCTCCAGGGCTCAGTTAGACTGCATTTTCTCTCAAATCTATGCCCCAAAATGTTGAAGTAGTATTGTGTCTAAAACATTTTACCTCTGTGAGAATAGTTGTCTCATAAGACGGCTGATACTTCTCCTTCTCTTGGGTGGTCTTCTTCTCCATTTTTTCCCTGTCAGTCTTCTGTTTTCTGTCTGCTCCTTTAGGCTATGAGCATAAGCACAAGCTTTCCCTTATGCCAAGTATTACAAATTTGGAGACAGAGGCCAACAGATTATTTTTTTTTCTAATTTGTTCACAAAAGTCTCCTTCAGATTTATGGGGACTCTACACATGGAACAAGATCAGATCTGTGTATTCTAGACAAAAATATTAGTCAAGCATTTCTACTGTTTCTATAACAGCCCCCATTAATGCCTATTGCAATTCCAAACTAGGCTGACCAGTGCTGGGATTTGATACTATTTTTTTCAGATCATGAGCCCCATGAGTAGTGCACCTCAACTGGTCACACACACACACAGAGGATGTCAGGGGTTGGAAGGGACCTTGGAGATATTAGAGCCCAACCCCCCTGCCAGAGCAAGATCATAATCTAGCACAGGTCACACAGGAACGCATCCAGGCAGGTTTTGAAAATCTCCAGAGGAGGAGACTCCACAACCTCTCTGGGGAGCCTGTTCCAGTGCTCTGTGACCCTTACAGTAAAGAAATTCCTCCTCATGTTAAGGTGGAACCTCTTGCGCTCCAGCTTACATCCATTCCCCCTTGTCCTATCACAGGGCACGAATGAGAAGAGGCTGTCCCTTTCCTCTTGACACTCATGGTGTTTGTACAATCTCTCCAGGAACAGCAAAGACATTAATCACAGGAGAAAAACTGAAGCAGCAGTTCAGTTTTCTGAGAACAGTTTTCAGTTCTGTTTTCTTTGAGAAAACAGACTTAGGAAAAGCACGTTAAGTGGCTACATGTCTGCCATGCCCAGACTGGGAGCTTCAGAGATGCTTCCTCTCTGAATCTTTCTCTCCTCCAGACAGCATAGAGAGGAACTCTGCTGAAACAAGCAAAGGGCATTTAAGATCACTAAGATATACTCTCATTGTTCATGAAGGAAAGAATCAGATAAACTGAAGATGTCATGTGTTGATTGCCTAGGAGCTCCAAAACACAGTGGATGCACTAAATATCTCAGTATTCATATAGTGCTCAAGGCACAATGGACTGGCATAAGTCTTGATGCAAGCACTTGGGTCATTTGAATTAAACACTTAACTACACAGCAATTCTGGTTAATGTCACTTTTTGTGCAAGAGTCCTGTTTAAGGTCTTAAGCATACCCAGTTAAAAGTCTGTTATTTGCTCCACTGTTTGCATCACTCCTACACAATCTAAAAAACCTGGTTGTTTTGTGTCTTAATCTAGTTTCTGACAAAGCCAAAACTACCTCATACCTTGAACACTTTGATCTGGCAGCTTGCAGAATGTAAGTGTTCTGTGTATTCACCATTTTCATTCTGCTTAAAGGTGTCAATTTGCACCCGGAAGGGCACCCCTTTCTCTCCTCCATGTTTCCGTGGAGTAAACTCTGTGCTGATGCAATGTACCTGGACAGAAAAAAAAAAAAAAGCTGTGCTCATCTCTGGAGACAGTTGGAAGCTGTACAAATCTGAATTTTAGATTTTGCCTGAACAAGAGGTTTTGGATCTTTCTGAGAAACTAAGAGAGGCAGAAGAATTCATGTGTTTTAATTTCTATTCCTCAGGACAAAACAATTAGAAGAACAAGCAGCCCAGAAAGAAACAGAGCATCAGGAAAGGCATCCTTTGTAAAGTGAATCCCACATACAGATTAAAACCAGATAGTTGGCATTTGGATGAGGAACACTCACGAAAGAGGAGAGCAAGCAAAAATAACAGGTTCTGAACAGTTTCCTCTAGACAACACCCATGCTTAGAAAGCAACCTTTTTTTTTTTAAAGAAAAGCTTATCTGTATCAGGTAGTACTCCAAAGCTAGCAAGTAGGTAGCAAGTTGGTTTAGCAAGTATCCAATAAATTAATAATGTGTGATTGTCACTTGAGCTTGTGTATTAGCATTAGCATCTTTTTCTCTTCTTCATGCCCTGGGTCATAAAGACTTCAGACTCTCCGGGTCTTTATAAAATATCTCACCACTGTAATTACCACAGGAATATCATTTTCTCTTACCTGAATGAATGCTGAGGCTCTCTTCGATGGATCCCACAGAAATTCAACAGTGTTCAACTGGGTTGGACTGGCCCTGGGATCCAATATACCAACAGACAGCGGAATATCTGTAGAAGAAAACCCCTAAAATTTTAAAAATATTAAATTGAAGAAGAGAAAGCATGTCTATACAATTACAAGATGCACGTGAAAAGCCAAGCCACAAAGGATATATCTATCTGGTACCTAGAGCACTAGATCTCCTTCCCACCCAAAACCATACAGGATTTCTAAAACAGTAGGATATAAAATACCTAAACATACATGCAAACACTCCATACATCATTCAGCACCTCACTTACAAACGCTGCATGGGAACCATCATGAAATAGTCTCACCTATATCAAGGATGCGGTCCCCAGGCCGACTCCACCTCCAGCCCTCAAGCTGCTGATGCTCTGTGTACTGTAGACGCCGATCATGGAAAACTACACGAATTATGCTCTGTTAAAAAAAGACAGCACAATGAACAACGTGTTCCAGAGGTCCTTCTCTTGAGATGACTTTGGTTTTCCAGCACAAAAGCAGAATCTGGCCTGTTATGTTCCTCACCCCCAGTCATGAGGGGAGTAGAGGCTCCACCTAGAGACCATGTTTATCAGTTTCCTAAGGGACCCCTGAGTGAGAGCGCAACACACTTTCCCCTTCACAGGGCATGTCTACACTGCATAACACAGTCCTGTACAGCTTTCTGGGATTCGGTCTGGAAGCACTATAGCAATGTCCACCTAATCTTAGGTGTCATGCCATGTAAACATCACTATACTGCCTCCAGACTGAAAATAGCTCACATGGGGATAATAATTCATGTGTCTGTACCATGCCCCAACCCCAGTGTATCTCACTCTGATTAGAAAATGTGAAAGCCAGCTCACCTATCCCTGCAACAGTGGAGCTGATGTGCCCAGACACCTTCTAGTGGGAAGTTGATTCCAGCCATTAACAGCCAGTCATTGGATTTACCCCAGTGCAATTAAATAAATGTAGAAGAAGAAAGCTTCTGTAGCAGGCGAATTTGCATCTCTGGTCTGCAATGGTGCAGCCACATCAACAACTGGAGAAAAAAGGCTGGAATAAGGGCAATCCCCAGGACAGACAAGTCTAAAGTACTGCTAATTAATATATTCTATTGTATATTCAGAGTGTTACACTTGTATAAGTTAATGATCCTTTACATGCCAGTTTCTTAAGTCTATACTCCTGCTGGGGACTTCCATATCAAATGAGTGAGCAATTTTTGCTAGTGAACCTGAGAAACACCCAAATCAAATCCTAGCTCCAAGAAGCAAGCAAGTCACAGTGGGAACTTCTGCAAAATTGGAATCCCAATCCACATGCTTCCTGAAATAGACTAAAAGACAAACAGGGAAGTGCCTAAGCTTGGACAACATTTGAAATCCAGATTGGAATCTAAATTTTGCAACTAGTCCCCACTTCTCAAAAGAGATCCTGAGGCAGAACAGGGAAGAGGAAGGTTTGAAGGTTGGATACAAAACCTAGATCCAGACCAAAGGTTTTGAATTTGAACTGTTTGGGGAGTGGGGAAACAACAAAATAATCCCCCAGCCCAAACAGTTAGGTTCTGTAAGTTCATAATTAGACCCATTACCAAAGTAAACTGGAGTTATGCAGAATCTGCATGGCAGAAAGATGTAAACACCAGGGTCCTCCATTTGACATGTAACAACACAGGCGTGTTGCTGGGGTTAAGAAGAGAGACAAGTTTGCCTCTCAGCAGTTTTGACCATGTTCACCACTGAACTTTGGGATTCTCCTGAACCCAATATTCACAGTGAAACTCTGAAGTCATGATCTCATATAGAATAAAGGTTCCCCTGAAGCCATGTAAAGCCAAGCTGCATAGTCCCGTGAAACTAGCACTCAACATCTCCATCAGTCCTGCTCCCATTGAAAACAATAGCAAATTATTTTCCATTGTCTCAGTGTGAGCAGAGTCAGGCCCTTCATTAGAGGCTGTATGCAGTAGGAGGAAGAAAAGAAATCTATATTTCTCCTTACCTTTACATATTTTGTGTTTAAATCTTGAAACTCTCCCAATTTCCTATTCTCAAGTAGACGGATTTCATAAGACTGACCTAGAGTTTAAGGAAACATTTCCAAGTTGTTTAATATGTTGTAGCAATGAGAGAGTCATGCTGGCATTTATGTGGCTAATAAAGCATACGTTTGATCAGGGAAAGCTAACTTTTGGTAACATAATGCATTTGCCCCAGTAATCGAGTATGCATTAAAGCACAAGAGAAATCTGAGGGGAAGATTTGTCCTTTGGCAGCAGCTTAAAACTCTCAGTTAGGAAACTGATCACGGTCTGCCTCCCAGGGCTGCTACAGTTGTCTGGTCACCCTTCAGAAAGTCACCAAGGTGCTCACGGCAGTTGTCCCCCCATGTCTCATCACTGTAACAGCACTGCCTTTGTCCATCCCTTCTGCTGAAGCAGTGGCTGTGTGAAGAGCTGCTGGCACAACAGGTCTAGGCACTATTTTGCAGAGGATAGCAACTTTCACAAAATCTCATCTTCTTCAGAGAGCAGTCAGGCTTGTAAGATGTTTTGATGAACCAGAAATACAAGATTTGTTCCACAAGGCCTTGAATGTGGCTGCCCAGGGCATAAATAGTCCTTCAGACAAGCATGCGGAAGCAGCAAAGGTTATTACAGCATGTACAAGGACCAGTTTCAGGAAGGGAATTCATACTCCAGCACACCACCACCCTCAGCATAAGGAAATTCAGCCAGTTCAGTAGAATTCAGCCAAGCGGTTTTTGAAATAACATCTCCCTCCAAAGCCAACAGCAGACAAAGACGGCTGATGTCTCAACACCTTATGCAAAAATGGCTAAGACATCACAAAAAGCTCATTGTATAGGACCAATTCTTCACAGTAAGCCTACAGCCGGCACAGAGGCAGGACAAGATCATTAGGATTAAATGAAGCATATGTATAACATATAGCTAGTTTTTCTTGTTCATCTTGCTGTTCTCCCTTTTACTGAAAAATGTAGAAGGCAGGCACCAAGAAGGAGCTCATTTTGGGTCTTCTAGCTCAACCAGTATCTCTTCAGAATTGGTCCTGCAGAAAAGTGCAAAGCAGATATATCTCCCTCTAAGCAGTTGCTACCAGCACAGACAAAAAATGCTACATTTCTGGATCTGGATCTAGAAACAGAAGACTTCTGACAGCAGATGTGTCAGACGGGCACCATGTTTCAGGCAGATTCCCTTTTGGGAATCCCAGCTCTTTCTGTTGGCTGCATGAATAGAGACCATGTCGCTAGAACACAGGGATCATTGTGCTTATTCAGCTTGCTGGCAGGAAAAAACAAAACAAAATAAAAAGAACCAACCAAAAAAAAAAAAAAAGCCAAGAGGCCACATTGAAGTCCCAGATGTTTGCACAACACTCCTACTGATGTCAATGTGAGTTCTGCAAACAGGAAATGACCCTTGAATCCAGAAAGTGGCTTAGGGCATGGGGAGAGGGGAGAATAAACCACATGAAGTACCAAATTAAGCACTGGAAACATGCATAGATCTTAACCCTTCTTTTTTCACTTAAGTAAACCAAAATGACAAAAGTGACCTTTCCTTGAAGATTGCTGGATGACAAAAGGCCTGAAATTGAGTTCTTCCTACTTTAACTCAATCTTTCTAACATTCCCACTCGTACATGTTAATGCTGTTCACGTGGCAATTTTTAGAGAGAGGTAATATCTCCCCGCATAATTGATACCGTTGCATTAACATAAAAAGATCAGTCTCAGTTTCATAAAACTGTTCTTCTCTCATAGAAACACAGAATCATTTAGGTTGGAAAAGACCCTTAAGTTCAACTGTTAACACTGCCAAGTCCACCACTAAACCATGTCCCAAAGCCCCATGTACGTTGTACTATATATCTGGGTTTATGTTGTACGTGCCTATCTATTTTGTATGAAGTACTCAGCTGCTCAATGGCTCAGTTTGGGGATAGATTTCACCAACTATAAAGTTATACATTTCATTGCCTCAAACAAATCTACACAGCCAAGCACCTCTTGCACTTAAAGTTCATTCCCATGCAAATATGAGGCTAATTATTACAGAAAATTAATTTAGGATTTGAGACCATGAGCATTCAAGAGACAGTAAAATATATCTATTACTATACTCAGATGGGTAACAGGGACAGAGAAATTAAGCTGCATGAGGATAGGACCAGTACTGCAACCCAGCAGAGAGTGGGCACCCCACATCTTTCCCTGATGGGAGTGATTCAACTTGGATGGAGTTAGAAAGAGATTCTGCCCAGTGGTAAAAAAAAAAAAAAAGGCATAAAACCAACCTATAATGAAGACAGAGTTAATATTAAATGGAAAGCCAAAGAGGAAATAAATTGCTTTGATGAAAGAGATATAGGTCATCTGATGTAAGGCCTGGAACTTGGTTTACACCATGAAAAACCTCAGTCAAAATGTTATTTTATGCTAACTGCTTTCCCCTTGACCTGAGTGCTTCACTCCAGTCACTACACAGAGCTGTTATCAAAACAAGAATGCTCCAAGCCAGGCTTCAGAAAACGCACAGTTTATTTCTCAGTCTGTGGAACTCTGTCTGCAAGAATTTGGTCCTAATTCCTCACAAGTCCATTATATATAAATGTTTTGGTATTGAATTTGAAAAACATATTCTCCCTACAACTTATTCTAGCACATACATTGCTTTGTGGCTAATGGCACCCATAACTCGTTGGTATAGCATGGACAGCATTCAGATACCTGTATTTCTATAGCACCAAACTGCTCGGATTATATTTTTTCCTTTAAAATACACCTTCCAAACCTTGTTTAACCTACATTTTCCACCATCACTACCAGCAAGACTCCTGAAATAGTGAATTACAATCTTAGACCCACAGTTAGGCCCCAAGAATCCGTACTTGGATGTTGGAAAACAAGATCCCTTTGTCAAATAAAGAGAATAACAGACCTAATCTGAAGAAAGCAGAACTCCCCCTGGTGTCAAAGGGAGCAAATTAGTCACTCAAGGCTCTGGTACACAGATCATCTATGAGTGAACCCAATGGCACCAAGTTGAGTGGGAGCGTTGATCTGCTTGAGGGTAGGGAGGATCTACGGAGAGACTTGAACAGACTGGATCGATGGGCCAAGGTCAACTGTATGAGCTTCTACAAAACCAATTGCTGGTCCTGCACTTGGAACGCTATGAAACTGGGGACAGCCCATAAAACGCTACAGGCTTAGGGAAGAGTGGCTAGAAAGGTGCCTGGCAGAAAGTGACCTGGGGTGCTGGTCAACAAGCAGCTCACTATGAGCCAGCAGTGTGCCCAGGAAGGCCAATGGCATCCTGGCCTGTATCAGGAATAGTGTGGCCAGTAGAACCAGGGAGGTGATTGTCCCTCTGTGCTCAGCATTGGTGAGGCCGCACCTCGAGTACTGTGTGCATTTTGGGGCACCTCAATACAAGAAAGAAATGGAGATGTTAGAGCAGGTCCAGAAAAGAGCAGCTAATCTGGCGAAGGGCCTGGGGAACAAATCTTATGAGGAGCAGCTGAGGGAACTGGGGTTGTTTAGTTTGAAGAAAAGGAGGCTGAGGGGAGACCTTATTACTCTCTACAACTACCTGAAAGGACACTGTAGAGAGGTAGGCACTGGCCTCTTCTCACAAGTGACTATGGATAGAACAAGAAGGATTGGCCTCAAGCTGCACCAGGGGAGATTTAAACTGGACATTAGGAAACTTTTTTTCACTGAAAGTGTCAGGCATTGGAACAGGCTGCCCAGGGAGGTGGCTGAGTCACCATCCCTGGATGTGTTTAAAAGCTGTATAGATTGGGGATATGGCTTAGTATTGGACTTCGTAGAGTAGGGTTAATTGTTGGACTTGATGGACTTTAAAGGCCTTTTCTAACCTAAATGATTCTATGATTCCTGCATCATTGATTCACGAGCACTAGCAGACACAGACTGACAATTTTGTGCTAAAACTCAGTTGACAGGTCATTGTTACTAAGGTATCTAAATCCATAAGAAGTGTGTCTGCAAGCCTGACTAAAACCAACTGTATTCCCAATTCCCAAAACAGACTGCAAGCAGCTAAGACCAAAACATACAGCTGAAATAGAAAGAGTTCCCCTATACTGAGTTTTTCCATCTATCTTGGATCAAATACAGATTCATACAGGTTAGTCTACATCTTTCCAAGCCAACAATTCGTAGTGAAGCTGGAAACAGTGGCAGAGGGTACCAGCGCTAAGACTCTGCAATGATTTGTTTGAACAGTCTGAACTTGACCAGGACAGTGTTTGGTTCTCAGCTGACAAGGGTTTAACATCCACTGTGCACAGATGGAAGGAAGAGCCTAAAGAAAACATTTGTGGCAATGGACAGCAGGGGTGGCACTTTTAGAGCAGTCCCCCTTTACTGGAATAATATTTGACATTTCTGAATGCTATACTTAAACAGGCCTTTAGGCCAGTAGATTGGCGAAACCCTTTTCCTTCCATGCTTTCAACATTGGCCATAGCTGCACCACCACAGGCAACACGGGCTCGAGACAACTTAAAAGCTGATGACCTTTGGTTATGTTGTAATATTGGACATATGAATCCACGGGCATCTAAGCATCTGTATCACTACCTGATATGAAGAGGATATTTTGCATCCTCATTATAGCTGAGGGCAAAGCAGCCTCCTGCCTGCCTGTCTGTACAACCCGTGCTCCCCTTGCATGAAGCTTGCCACAACTCTCCTTCTCTAGCTCAGGCAGAGAACAGAATGATAATAAATATTTAGAAAACCACAGTAAATTCCTGAGATGTAATTTGTCTCCAAGCTTCACTGAAAGCTTCAGGGGCACCAGTAAAAACCTGGGCAGGTGATGATACACTGTAATTTGTATTTTGAACAGACATCCCCTGAGCAACAGCAAATTTATGTGATTTCCTCCTAGGCTACAGTTTGAGCAACTCTGCTTTACAAGTAAGAGTAGTATCCAGCAAAGCAGTAACCACCCAGGTTCAGAGAGTTCCTGCTTGGTGATTCATAAAGCAATTACATCTATCTTAAAGACAATATAGAGACTGTTTACTTTTTTAACTTTTATTGTCTTTGGTAATGAAAGCACATTGAATGCAGGCTTGACCACTTTGGGAACAAAAGAATTGAAAGTCAACTATTTTCTATGGATGAAAAATAATTTCGTTTAACACAGGAATGCTTTCACTTGCTCAAAAGGTAAAAGCTGTAACAGCTTAACTGATTTCCTTTACTGGAATTTCATCAGATATCAGGAATTCTAGGCAATTTCTGATTACAGAAGATTATCATTGTTTCAAGCCCAAAGTTACATTTTATTTGAAGTTTATTTGCTACACGGCCACAATAACACACTTGCCTTTCTTTGTTGTTGTTGTTTCAGCACTAGATTTCAAAGGCCACTTGCACTACACATTTTGTGGTTTTCTGTACAATACAAAGATACGATACACTAATTTCCAATTAGGATGCTGATGTTCCAGACCAACAGGATTCAAGTCTTACTTCATCTAGTCTGTTTGCCTTTCCAGCAACAAATTAATCCCTAACCTTAGACTAAGCACTATCCCCAACAAAAGTCTGTGGAAACAAAAAAACTAACTCTGAGTTCTCTTTTTCAGAATGGATCCACACAGCACTAGACAGAACCAGACTGGAAACTGTTTGATTATTAAGCCAAGCTGGCCAATAAAAATTCCATTTAGCAACTTTATATGGACATCCTAAACAGTGCACAGATAAAGGCAAAGGAATGCTGACAGTCAAAAGCTGCACACAGAAGGGGGAGGGAAAAAAAAAAGAAAGCATTTTTTCTCCAAAACCAAAGCTCATCCAGCAGGCAGGAGGATCACCTTTTGAACAGCCAAACACAACTATTCAGGGCATCAGACACACAGAGAGATTTTTCTGACAAGAAAGATTAATGAACCCCTACAGTAAACAGTCAAGAGTGACGGAGCTGGCATCTGATCTTGCATGCTTCACTGCCCGTACCTTTCCAGACAGCCAAAAGCAAAAATAAAACTTAGCATTGAGTTGCTAAAGTGTCCCGTTTGTGGACACTCTGAGGGACAAGTAGCAAGGGCAAAATCTTCCCTCCTCAAGCCACAAACAGCAGAGGATATTCTGCAGTTGCTTACTGCAGCCTCATTTAACAAGATGCTGTAGAAGATGTTTATTCAGTGGATATTATGAATTCACCAGCTACACAATAGGCCACCCTGAAAGCTCCCTCTATGCTAGGAACAGGGAAATCCTGCAAAGGAGGACCAGCTGTGGGCCAGGAAATTCAAAAGGAACACAAAAGTCATGCTGACACTGCAGGCCCATCTTACCCAACATCACATCTTCAACACAGCACCCAGTTACAAGCACCCAGAGATGGAGCAAGCCAGGTGAAAACAGCCAGCCCTTTCCTGGCCATATATTCCTAGTTACTGGTATTCTGTGTCCGAGATGGTATCCATATCAAGCTGTGCACTCATGGCCAGTGCTCACAAACTTCTCTTTTGTGGGGTGTTCTTCCAAATTTGCTTATACTGTTGCAATAAGAACCACAATTTACACATGCCTTGCTTTAGTATTGACAGTTTTGCCCTTCACCTGCCTCCTGTTTCCCTTGGCAGGAAAGCTACCTTAGGTCAACTGCATTTGGTACCCACCTGAGTCCAACAGAAGATATGGACCCCACTTGCCACTACCACAAGGGTAGCAAGCCTACAGGAACTTAGCAGACCAGTTCAACTACTAATTCTACTACCACACCACAGAACTTCACTGTCATCATCCTATGTTTTCCTCCTTTTACAATCTGCCCCCAACTCAAGGGGGTTTCTTTGTGGCCTTCTTTCCCTTTTGCTACCTCTTTCTTGTGGGAAAGCCAAACACATGCCTCAAAAGCCAAGTTTGCTGGAGGAAAACATCAGTGCTCATTTACTGTATGAACATTTGTCTAAGTCCTAGTCTTCTCAGACTTTAGAAGATGGTCTATTTTACAGTGGTGACACTTCATAGCTAACAGGCACTAACAGAAACACTCCCCATTTACAGTGGTTTCCACTCAGAAGAGAGGGATGTACATTTAATTCCTCCAAGACTACAATATAACTCTGAAAGAGGGACACAAAACCACTCCCAGTTGCTGAGTTCTCTGTGTGCACTTGGGCTTCTCTCAGACAGATCTCATCCACTTTGTTGGACCCCACCTCATCTATGATGTAGTATAAACTTTGATTTGTAATACAAATTAGCATAGAAAGTACAGACTTCTGATGGAAAGCTGAAAAAAAAAAAAAATCTACCCTGGGAAAATAATTCCTTCCAGCATTTCCACTCCTTTAGCATGTACTTGAAGCACACGGGACTATCTCAGTCACATCTGTCCTGCTCAGAAAAGCTCAGCACCCTCTGTGTAAGTAAAAAATACAGGCTTTTTCTGGTTTCAACCTGTTCTAAGTCAATTTGGACAACAGGTTTTATAGCTCTGTAAGAGTAACTTTGTGTGTAATATTTACTTGAGTTTCAGATAACTAAGAACGGTCCTGTGTGAGTGTGCTAAAGAGGGATGAAGAAGAGCTCAGTACAGCTCCCAGCCCCACCCAGCAGCTCCCTCAGATGCCCCCAGCTAAATGGTTTCCTTCACCACATTTCTGCAGTAAGAACATGGGAGAAAGCAAGTTCTCTCACTCCTGCACATGACTACTCAGTCAGTGCCTACCACAGCGCAGGGGAGAAGATGAGTGGCAACTGTCCCATCAAAGCAGACCAAATCTTTGATATCTGTCACAAATGTGGCACCGAACTAGACAAGAGGAGTCCCACTGCTCAAGTACTTGCTGTTCGGGGGGGGGAGGGTTTTTTTCCAGTCCCTTTAAAAAAAATTATATTACTCCTATAAAAACAGATAATCATGTCAAAATTACAGTATTCCTCAATCTTCTTATTGCTACCTAAAATGTGATGGTTTAGAACAAGCAAATTAGAGAAACTGAATTGGAAAATTTCCACATCTTCTCAGATTGCTAGGTATATGGGTATAAACATGAAATGCTGTGAAGTAATGGGCAAAAATTTCACTATTGGAATTACAGGAATCTCATAGATACAGGTAGTAGAGGAAAGCAAAAAGTGACATGGAATACAAGGAAAAAAAAAAATCTTACATATATTCTCTTTCTTCTCACTACACTCACAGGAACTGTGACTGAGGAACTGTGCACTTCCTTCACAGAAACTGGAGATAGAAGGAAGTGGGAGAACAAAATGTAGTCTAGGGGCTTCCAGTAAGAGCTGTACACAGTCTACAATCCAGCAAGTTCACAATCCCATCTGAATTTCATCCAGATGTTTGCAACAGAAGAAAGGATTAGAGAAAGAACAGAAAACAACCTCATGGTTAAAAGACAGCTGAGATTCTAGCTTCCTAAGGACAACAGAAGTCAGATGCTCTACTTATGCAAAGGTGCCCTGTCATCTAAAGCAAGATTCATAGTGAGCTTAGGGATGGTGTGGTTTGGAGACAGGGTTGTTTATCCTGGGCTGCCAAGTGAAGGCAGAGCTGCCAAACATATGGTGATATTGCTGCTAGAACAATTAACAGCTTCAGAGGAGACACCAGAACCTACTCAGAGCCATCTTCAAAGTCAGGCAGAAGAAAAATTCCTTCTCAAAGACAGAGGTGCATCACAAGAACTGAAACCACCAAGTAGCCAGTCTCAGAAATGGGAAAGACAAACCAACTTCATTAGCCATTTTTCTGAAGCCATCCAAACACAAGAACAGAGTGGAAAGGGGTCAAGGAGCAATATGGCACTCCACAATGATCAGTGATCGAGGCTGCATAGATGGGCAGCCACAAGAGAGCACCTGATATGCAGAGTCTCAACAGCACAGTCATTGTTGTGCCTGTGATCTCAGGAGCTCATGTTCACACGGAAAGGCCACCAGCAGCAGAGCTCCTTGAAATACCCGGGGCCTGGTCAGTAGTGGCAGTGATTGTTAGGAAGAGAGGCAGTTCTTAACATGGAACAAAGCAAAAATATCCCTACAAACAGAGCTATAATTAAACTAGAAACACATCCAGGCAGAGGTCATCATTCAGCCTTCTCTACAATCCATTTAGGCAAATAAAGAATTGTTCCAGGAAAACTACAAACATTCAGACAGTTGTGACCCCATAAAAACTCAATTACGTAGGAGTTAACGTCAATACAAAACAGCTTTTTTTCATTTACTGTAAATCTCAGTGTTTAAAACTGAGTTCTCTGGCTGTAGAATATTAGACAACCGAATTTGAACTTTAGACTTTTTAAGGGAGGCAAAGGTTCTCTTTTGCCTTCTGTTGTGATTCCATCTCCTACCCAAGCAATTAGCAATCAGCATCAAGGTGTCCTCTTCAGGTTCTCATTGCCCAGTACTTTCTGCACCTTTCTTTGGAGGAGAAACCAGAGCACATCTGTAGGGAGTTGAGGCAGGACAACACCCAGCAGATTTTAAACACAGCATAGCTTAAAGTGTGCCAGTTTACACACATGTGTCTTGAACCCAGATAAATGCCTTTGCACCTGAGGGCTAAAGTGTAGGGATTTCATTTAGGAGTTACCCAGATGCAAACTAAGGCCATCTCTAGCTTCATAAGGCATCTGTTGCTTATGTATCTCTACAGCAACACTCCTAATAGCATCACAGGTCTTCTCAGATGTTAGTGGTTTCCTCTCATGGTTTGGGTTTTTGGCTTGTTTGTTTTCTGAACTGTCTAGGGCTGGCAATAAAGATGACTCCTGGAAGACACTGTAAAGCAGAGATGGCCAGCCTTCCTAAACCCAACCAGCTGTATACTAAAATCCTCACACGGCCAAGAAACACAAGTCACACACCACAGATCTGGAGAGCTGAACAGAGCCCAGGAAAACTTTACAGGCAGGTGATGGCCAGTTAATCTGAAGTACCACTGGGGGACAAGGCTGGACTCGTCACACAGCCTGCTCTCAGTGACCTTCTGCCATCAACCTTAACCACCCTCTATTTGGAGTAACTTAGATCTGAGCCAACCCAATGCAATCATGAAACAAAATCATGACTTCAATAGCTCACAGTCTACATGTGGTTCTGGCACTACGAGCCGACTCCCTTAGGCAATGACTTTCAGGTTTTTGTGGCTTTTGGCTTTATTTTTTAAAGGAATGATTTTATTTCCTCACATTTTTTAGCATTCAGATCTACTGTACAGTGCTTGTTTCCTCTGCATTCCTCCTGGTGCAATTTCTGGAACCAGCTTCATTGCTCCCATTTCTGTCTGTGTTTGAAACTAGTTTCAACCAACCATGGTCAAACCACGCCCCCTGTGACTGCAGACCATGGAACATGCAACTGCACCAAGCCCTCTTGCTAAAGCAGTGGTTTGTAATATCATTGCTGGTTGATTGTTTGTCTGAAAATCCCTATCCACAAGAGACACTGAAATAGTGCTAAAAGGCAGGCTACTTCCAAAAACATTAGGCGAGTTTGTGCTGTAGACTTCTGGACAGTGTAATTCAGTTGACAGATGTGTTCCCTGACCAAAGCAACAATGCCAGCAGCAGCTCCTAATGTGAAGACAGCACCTTTACTAGTTTCATGGAGTGGTGTTAAGACACCATACTAATAAGTCTACACTTGGTCTTGTCAAATGAGTAATCCTCCTGAGGTCCAGTGAAGATCTATTAATGCAGGAACTGCCCTAAGGATTAGCAAATTAAATCATGTTCAATTTGGGCTAGCAGGCCTCTGGCTCCAGTTTCCCAAGGACTGTGGGAAGGCAGAGGGGGAAGAGATCAGGAAAGACAGGTGTAATGAGTCAGTCTTTGGAAGCCAAGCTAAGGATTTGATTCTAGTTACTTCATTTACAGGCTAGTTCTAGAGCTGCAGCCAAAGAGCACTCTGTTTCAAACTGGAGCAGATAAGCTTTGGAACCTGCCACTGCTGAATGTCCTCAGGTCAACTTAACAAGTTAAACTCACTCCCTTAATCTCCCCCAAAAATTCTTCCTCTGCCCTTGCTCAAAACGCTGGTCTCCAGCTCAGGTGTCCTCTCAGCTTCCATCACCCTTGTGAAGAGCCCAAGCCAAGGATGCTTTCTCAATGCTACTGACCCTGTCTCTAGGTCTATCCAGGAAGAAGCAAGGTTCATGAGAAGTTATGCTCCACCAGCCTGGAGCCCTCTTCTATTCCCCTCCCATTTGTGCACAAACACAGCCACTGGACAGCCCTTCTTTCAAGCCCACACAAAACCCTTTCAGATCTTGCCTGAATCTCTCCACCAGTTGTTCTCTCTGCTATGCAACTTGCCCTTCAATATGCTACCCAGTTCTTCCAGCTTTCCCCACTCCATAGATCTCTAAGACCTGATCTTTATTCTATCTACTTCTGCATATGGACTATTTCCTGAGCTGGTCCACTCACCAATGACCACTGAACCAGTCACACATGGAGTGTGTCAGGGCAGGGACTACAGCTGCTTCACAGTGACAAAAGGTCAGTTACTGAGTGGCAAAGAACTCTAATCAGGAAGAAACATTTGAGCAACAGTGGGCAAGAATCACCTGGCAAGCAGAACACCCTAGAGCAGTCCTTACGATTTAGGTAATCCCACTGGATGTGAATTGCTTTGCTGGAGCTGGGACAGCCACCGTGTCTTTTTATCTGCCTTACTAGGAGCTGAGTATGACTGATGCTCTCACCAGTGCAGACAGGGTGGATGGACACCCATTAATGAAGTTACCCATTTGCTAAAGTAATCCATCACAAAACTCAAGCATACAAGGAAGAAGGGAAGTTTTATGTAACAGTGTTTGGCTAGATAATGATAAGCACCAAAGGAGGGTAAGGTGCAAGAGCTGTCCCTTTGCTTACAGTCATTATAATGCGATAAGGTGTAGGGAATTGTCTAAATTGCTTCCTGAGGTGACTATGGTGCTGCAACTAGGTCACAGTGCTCTGGAGTCAGTCATCTCTTCTGCCATGTCGTCAGTATTGGCTCCAGAGACCTGGGCTGCCTCAAGGTCCCCTTCACATACCTGCTCAAATGACTGAATTCTACTAATGGAATTGATTTTGTCAAAGCCTTTAGCTTGCACTTAGCTCTATCTCATGCAGGACAACTGAGATCAGTGTGGCAGCACCAGGGTGGGATACCCTGGCTTGTGTTTAGCAGGTCAAAGTAAAGAGTTGCAGCACCCTCCTCTGGTTTTGGAAAAGTGATGGGAAAATACTTACAAAAGCAGGTACCTGCTGGGAAACAACCGAGCTCAAGAATCAAAAGCAGGTCTCACTGAGAAGTGTTGCTGAAAAAAATTTGACTCAAGCACTTCAATTTTTACTTTTAAACAGACATGTGCTGTTTTATTCCAGAAAGTCAATGCTTCCAGAAAAGAATACACTTTTGACATAGATGTCATGAAAAAGACCAAATACCCTTTTATGTTCCTAAACAGAAACCTCTAAGTGAAATGGGAGGTTACCTTCCAATTCCAGTTGATTCTTTGTCCTGGAACTGAAAGGCAAATCTCTCTTTAAGCCTAGGCAATGTCCTCACTGATATACCACCAAGAGAAATTAGACTCCCTAACTCCGACCACAGCTGGATGAAAGATAGGTCTAAGCATCCTTTTCTCCCTGTATCGGCAGTTACCTTTGGTGAACCCTCAAGTTTCTCACAGCAGCTCATATCTACATGGGAGCAGATTCCAGTCCCTTTTTCTTAAGTAGCACAGGTAAAGGATTTTCGTCTGAGCAACTTTGTATCAAGGTAGACTATATCTCAGATGAATTTACAGTCAAGGCCTGTCCTTGCTACTGGAAAGGATCAATGCTGGGAGCAAGAGCGCAGCCAATGGTGTGGACTTTGAAGCAACCTGCTGGAGTAGAGCAGAATGACTTTTAAAGTAAGCACATTGTAAAAATCTCCAAAAAAAAGCCAACAAAATAACCCATCTACATACAGATAGCCTTCCATTTCAAGAGGTTTTTCAAGACCACCAAAGCATCTCAGCATATGAAGGAAGACAAATTGCTTGAGAGCTTAAATAAATGAGGTGAGGATGATCCTGCAAAAGTGGCAGGCTGATACAAAGCTTCTGCCAAGAGGAACAGAAAGCAGTGAGCCACTCAACTGCCAGGAGTTGCACCACTTTTCACACTAATGACCCCAAAGACCCTCTAGGAAAAGATGCTGTTCCTACCCACTGTGGAAAGCCAGCAGCACTAAGGAGTACCCACTTCTTCCTCCAGCCCCATCCCAATGCTACCCACTGCACAGCTCCTGACAGCCTCATTCCTTCTTTGCTCTTCTAGGCCTGTCCAGACTCATGCTCTCCAGGGTGTGTTCTGCAAGGACACATCCCACCTTCCCCCGAGGGATGAAAGACAGATACAGAAGATATCCAAGAACTGGTGGTCTGCCAAGGAAACATTACCGTGTCAAGGTGAAGGAGGATACAACTCCTTGCAGTACTAAGTAGCAGAAAGCCTAACACAACATGGCCTACCTGCAAAGGCAGCAACAATCTTTCTTTGCATAGGAAAATATACACTGCTCCAGTCAGTGTTTAAAAACTCAGTGCTGTGTAAAGAGTCATCTAACTTTTGCCCTACCAAGGTAAAAAATAAAGCAGGCACTGCTTCATGTAAGCTAAAATATTTGACCATCAACTGCTTTTCACAAAAGAAAATCTTTAATCTGAAATGAAAAAGAATTGTGTTTAACAAGAAGATTAATCTCCATCTCACCCTTGATATGCCCTGTATGACCTTCTGTGGTCTGCTGTATTTAGATGAATAAATGGGGAAGACAATCACATAAGCATCTTTTGAGCCTCCCAGATAACACAGTACTAGCTTATGTGACAGGAAACATCTGGCTGCTTGGGTAGAGCCTGAAGCACTTGGCTGATCTTTCTAGGGGAGCTCCGTGGATCTACCAGCTAACAAGACAGATCTAACAGCCAGCCACATCTGTGGTCAGCATCCAATGCAGGTCAGGGCTCTGCTTTGCACAACCATTGAGAGAACCTATCCAGAGAGGCATCCAAGTGAGCTTCATGCTCAGCTGCAGAAAGCTTAAAGAGCTGTGGCAGTGTCCTAAAGCAGGAGGGGATTCTCAGTAACAGTCTTCTGCTTTTTGCTAGGCTAATGCTCTTGTTCACAACCTGGCAGAAAATAAGCGTAGCAAATTTCAGCATAATCTGTGCCTGGAGAGGTCTGATTTCCCCAGGATCCACATACAGGAGGTGCTGCAAAGTAACAGCCAAACTCCAACCATAGATGTGTCTGCACAAATTCTGCCAAAGGGGGTAAAAAAACCAAACAAACAAACAAAACCAACCAAACAAACACACACCTAGAGAAACACACAATGCTTGTTTAGCCAGGAGTAAAAAGTAACCTATGAGATCAGTTACAGGGAACCTTGCTGCACTGACTCCAGCAACTTTAAGTTGGGGACTGAGCAGAGCCACATCACCCAGCCAGTGGGAACAATGTCACAGTCTGCTCAGACCACTGAAGAGCCCTTGGATACCTGTTAATTCATCTTCTGGCAATGCCCTCCAGCAGTATTTTGGGACTTGCAAGGTTAAGAACCCTCCCCAACCCAAAGTTTGCCAGTTTTATTTAATCTGGCCTTTTAAGAATAAGGTAGAAGGCTACAGTTTAAGTAGTCTTAGATCAAGCCAGTACCTGGCCCCGGGGAACTGCACATGCTACAATACTGCCTTAAGTCAACAGTTAAGTCAGCAGGACTTCAATATTTCATATTAGTTGACAATCTAGTATATAAATGTGAAAAATTAAATATTCCTCCTTTAGTCCATCCCCCTCCCCATCTCTATCCTTTCTCCCATCCCACTGCCCTGCCAGTAAGGCGCAAGTATGGGATTAAATCTATCTCATGAATTGTTCCCAGGAAATACATCCTCCTTCAGTGTAGTACAAACCCTACCTTGGTTGAGGTAGGTCAGAGTTTCTTCATGCAGCTTCACAGCAGGCGATGTGGCTGTGCAGAGGACATACTGAAAGGGGGGCAGCTTGGCATCATTCTCAGGAGACAGCTGTGGCTCTTCCTGCTTGAAGATTGGCAGTGCAAGGACATCTCTGCAACATACAATTCACGCACATTTAGTTACAAAGACTTCACAGAATATTCAAGCTTCAATCTGTACTTGATTCTCATGCTCTGAGATAATGATGATGGTCTCTGGAGAAAAAAAAATGAGGTATGATGGCTAAAAAAAAGAATTTGGCCTGTATAATGTAAAAAGGCATCTTCTGCCTTCTAGGATATCAGCATTGGAAAAAAAGAACACAGCATTAGCAAAACAGAATATTTCTGAGACTTAGTTTAAACCAAATCAGATTTACTTCTCAAGTAGTCTTCCTAATGAGGCAAAAAATATCAAAAATAGATTCTTCATCCTTGTGGAAGTACATTTAAGAGTTCTTGGGTTCTCAGATGAAAGCGGGGGGGGGGGGGGCACACTATTTTGACAGCTAAACGTCAGATTAGTAAAACATCTACAAGTAGCAGCCAAGGGTGAGGAGTAGACAGCTCTGGTGTAAAAAGGAGACATTAAGATAAATAATGGCATGAACTGCTGGACTGATTGACTTATAACATCTCCTTGCACTCTAATAAATCTGGTCCAAAGGAACTGCATAGCTCTTGTCAGCACCAGCCTACCTTCATAAACGCACACACAGGTACTTCACTAGGACCTGCACAGAGTCCCAGTTCTCACTTTTTTACAAGACGTTCATTCTGACCTACCTGCTAGTAGGTCTAGTGTCAGACTAATCCCACCCCACGCTAATCCTCAAGCAGAACAGGTATTAGCAAGGCTGGGAGCACAACAGAACGATTAGTACAAAGTGAGATGTCAGGTAAAGCATCCTTATCTCAGTATGTCTGATACTGAAGAACCACATTAGCCTTTCCTGTGTCACTAACATTTCTGATCATTGTGTCCACCTACATAAGACATTAATATCCTTCCAAATTAGGAGGATTATATTGAAGACAAACGGTTCAGAGGAAGTGATTCTTTTTTTTTTTTTCCCCTCCTCCATGTATGTGAAGACTTGAGATGCCCATTACAGAGGCTGTGATTCTATTCCTTTCAGTATTCCCATCCACAAAAACCTTTAAGAAAAACTGTTCAGGAACATGCCAGCACATATAGGCACGCTCCCTTTGGAAAGGGCATTAAGATTTTTTTTCCTTGCCTGTTCAGTTAATGATCCAACCTGTGTTCACTTGTAGCACCTACAACCTTGAAAGCTACACAGGTCATGGGTGTAACAGTGAAGCAGTTTAAGCTGAAGTGCCTGGCCCAAAAACAGGTACCCCTATATATGTCACAATAAAGACAGAGAGCAAACTGTACCATTTCAGATACAAATGGAAGAAAAACACCCATCCCTATTTCCATTCTCTCTTCCAATCCTACCTCTTCCATACTGATTCTATGATACAATTCTTTACTATCACCAACTTGAAGGCATCCAGCCCCATTTGCTTACTGGCATTACTGACATAATCACAGCTCTTGACTAACTGCAGCCATAGAGAGGTTGTTGGTTCTCCCCCACACCATCCACCCCCGGCCACCT
>JANHFX010010952.1:0-19635 GCA_027560015.1 Chloroceryle amazona | reverse complement strand
GCTGTGGCTGGCGGGGTGGGGGGGGGGAGGGCCGGGGGGTGCAAGCCCGGTTTTACACGACCCTTTGTACTTCGTGTACCTGTCGTGCTCCAGCAAATCACCGCTTCTTGTCTTATACCCTCCCCCTTGCCTTTCTGCCTTGTGAAATTAGTTTTGTAAAAGCTTTGATAAGCAGGGTGTTTGGTCTTTTCGAGGGGTCGCCTTCTGAGCAAACATCAGTGTCCTTCTCCAGTGTTTGGTTGTTTGCTTTTCAGGAGGTGTGACTGATGAGCCATCTTCTCTCGTTCAATCAGATTGCTCTCAGTCGGTGCCAAAGGGACCACCCCACATTTCTGCAGCCAACTATTGTTTAGATAGCCCTTTTTTTTCTGAGATAAGTTTACTTTTTTTTATACTGAGCAGAACAGTAACCCCAGACATGCTTATGACGTTTCTGACAGGCCAAGTGCCACAAAAAAACCAACAGCACAGAAGACTAGTATCAAATCAGCCGGTACGAAGCAGCGACTGAGATCATACTATCCATATGATCACATATGTCTGTATGGCTGAGACATACTGTCCATATGATTGCAGACTGTTGTGGAGTTAACATTTTTTAAAAATAGTTTGAGCTAAACCTTCTTAAATTTTGGTTCCAATTAGGGGTGTGTGTACAGCCCATCATTCTCAATTGAAATACAGTCCATTTTTAAGATGAATTATCTTAATTCCTTGTGACCGAGAGGAAAACTTGTATCACTTTTTTGACAGTGAAAAGGTGTAATATATTCCTGGGAGAAAAAAAACAAAACCAAAAACCAACACACACAAAGTGACCCTGCCTTCTGACAGGATGGTTTTGGCTTTCAGACTCTATCATTGTCCATTGTTTTGTATAGAGTCCTTCAGCTTCCATGTCATTCAGCTTCCATTTCCAAAGTCGTTAGGAAGCAATTGGAGCAGTACCTCTGGCTGTCCCTACTCGGGTAAGGGCAGAGAAGCACCTTGCTTGAGAATGAATAAGCAGTGTCGTTTACGTGTCCCTTCTCCATTCAAGGATCATAAAACTACCATGGCCTCATTGATAGCACATTGCACCAAATGGGATGTTTTAGAAGCTGAAGATGTAATTCCATAGCTGTATTACACAGGAGTTGCCTTCTGAAATCCCAGGTGTTCATGGTCACAGCTGAGATGCTGGAGTGAGCAGGCTGCAAATCTCATCTTGTGTAGAGTGTGTCAAGGCCAAGAATGCATGCTTGAGGAGCTTTGTGTGTTCAAAGCATGGTAATTTAAACACCATTATATCAATTCCAGCAGATAATAATCACTTTTTCTTCAGTTCAAAAGCAAAATACTTTACATCACCTGCCCAACAGGAGAAAACAAGCTGCTGAAAGAACCAGTGTGAGACTGCTACGTTTCCATTCCCAAGGCCTGAACTTGGGGTTCCCCCATCTCTTAAACCTTGCTTTGTCTCCTATGGCCACCATAGAGTTTTGTTTCCTGGAAGCAGAGGCAGATGTTGCAATTTCTTGAGCACCCTTTCTGTAGTGGGAAAAGGGAGACTACTATTTTTATCTGTCTCCACATTCCAGAGTCTTCAGATGTCAGCTCTCGGCTAAAAGAGGAAGAGTCGGCTACTTTCAGCACCTGTTAGCTCTGTCAGTGATCACTTAGATACAAGCAGTTTCCTCAGGTTCCTTATTGAAGAAGTAATTTTGGGTACATTTCATTTGAAAAAAAAAGCTATGACTAATATTACTCTAGTACTTATCCTCACTTTTAAGACATATATATGTTTCTTCTCGAATCATCCTTACTAAAGATACATAATATTTCTTTTGGGGTACATTAAAAAATAAGTAATGAATGGGCAATACTTACTCGTGTTTTGTAGTAAATCCAAATATTACAAAGATCTAGCTATGGGTTTTCTGAAAGTTGCAGGGAAGTAGTAAAAGAAGGAACATGCAGTATACTAATGAAGTTTTAGATAAAGTTTTTAGATACAAGGCCAGGTAAATGGTTTCAATATGTACCCTACTTACGGGATAAATTTTAAAGTAGGCCACTTGCAATAGGGTCTAGACAGGAAATCTTTAGAGTTGGTGTTTTGTTCCTTACAACAGGCAGTATCAGGAATTTGAAAGAGGAGACTTGGCAAAGCATGTGGTTAATAGGAGACAGCTCCTTAAACTAATTTTTTCCCAGTAGTTGAAGTCTGGGATAATAGTTGAAGCATGTGAGTTTATACCCATCCCAAAACTATAGTTTTGTTGACGTTTTTTAGCATGCATTAATCTTGAGCTATTAGAAATAACACATTGTTAAGGTCAAGTCAAATACAACTTTCATGCAAGTCTGACTTCTTGTAGAAGTAGCTTTAATATCCTGAGGCATCAAACTGACTAATGAAATGTTTTGCACATGTGAAATCTTAATGTAAAAGCATCTAATAGCCCTTAATTTTTTATTTTTTTTTGTCTAATTGAAATTTCATTATTTTTCTGTCTTATGTTCTTTGACAAGCAGCCCAGTGTTCTCGCTCTGCTGTCAGGAGTTGTTCCATGTCATCTGCCTGCTCTGCTGTGCCCTTTTGGAACAGGGATGAATGAACAGTCGTAGTTACAGTGGCGCATCAGTGTATTGGAACAACTTTGGAGGAATGACACCTTAAGTGCAGAGAATGCATCACTGACCTGTGATGCTTTGCAGAAAACCTTGTGTTCTCAGGTAGTTTTCCTCAGTTTTCTTAGGTAGACAGATTTGAAGGACATCTGGTTGCTTTTTTCCTGAGGTACAGTCAATATCAGCAAAAATTTGCCTGTGAGTACAGGAGAACAGCATTTGCCTTGGCACTGCCCAACCTTGTGTGTTTTCCCTATGGCAAATAGTCCATTTTCATGGGGATTCTTTTTCTTCCCTGTGGGGCTGTCAGTGACTGCATACTGTGGTCAGCTTTTCCCAGCAGATGATGGATGTGTGGAGAAGGCATGAGATTTTATGCTTGGCACAAGAGAGTATTCCCTGCTGAGCTGCCTGTGTGGTTTCAGCACTGTGGGTCCAGGTGCTTTTCCTCATTTATCTGGACACCCATGGTTGTGTGTACACTTGCAGCATCATTAAGTGGTGTGGGTATAACTATCTGATGAGGACCTTGAAGACATACCTGCTTCATTCACTGACTTCTCTGGTTTCAGATTCCACATCAGGAAAACATTTTTTTTCAGTTGGTTTGATTTGGAACAGAACCAGCTTTTTAAATACTTTGTATTCTTGAAGCTTCCTGGGTGGCGACTTCCAATTACAAATGCACAAGGCAATAAGCATTTTAATTTGGGAAAGGTGGTAATGCCAAGTTCATTGTGAGACTTTTAAACTTGCAGTGTCAGGAAAAGACGATTTTCTCGGCTTAGTTAGCTTGTGCAAATATAAAGCTGTACAAGAGTTACATCAGTATATAATTTTGTGGTTTGGTAGCTTGCTCTGGTTTTAAGTCAGCTTTCTGAAAAGGTTTAGAAGGTACTTTCGAACATGAGCCAGGAGCATTTATTTCCTGCTTTCAGATCAAGTAACTGATTTCCCAAGTTTCTAGATCCAGACTGAGATGAAGTATTTTAGGACTTTTGGAAAGGTACAGATACATGTGCACCTTTCTCTATGTCCTAAGACTGCTGTTTACAGTTGCGTAGACCTAGTTGTGGTCCATGGAGTTCTTCCTGACACAAGCTATCCCATAACATGATAGATGGATTGTAACCACTCAAAGGGTCAGTTTCATTAAAAGGAGTCAAGACTGTACTATTTTTATATCACTTTTCCCTAGGTGTCTAATTTCTATAGTTATAACAGGGATGTTACATGATTGAGAAAAGTATGAAGCCCAAGAGGTACATAAAGGTATGAACACTGTCATATCCTATTGGAAAAGGTTGGACAACACTAGGATGAAAGCATTTGCTGTTAGAGCTCTTGAATATGCCAAATTGCCATGCTTGCATGAGATGTCATATGGGAATAAATTGTCTGAAGAGCTTCTGTCTGAATTTGGGTTGTCTCTTAAGGACAAAAATAAAGTTATTTTCCACTTGCAGTCACTTGGGCTTCCTATCACAGATGAGCAGATAAAGGAGATGGAAGCAAATCTGGACAACATTGACTTCAAGATGGCAGCAGAGGAAGAGAAGAAGCTGCGTCATGATGTGATGGCCCACGTTCACACCTTTGCCCACTGCTGTCCAAAAGCTGCAGCCATCATTCACCTTGGAGCAACTTCCTGTTACGTAGGGGATAATACGGTAATAAAATATTTTCAGTTTCCTCCCCGCAGAATTGGGTGAAAGAAACAAACCTGTGGTTGCTTACTTGATAGCTCTTTATAAGATAAGATTAATTAGATTTCTCAGATATTTTTATGAGTTTTACTCTTGAAGTTAATTCCGCTTTAGCCTGGCTACCCTAGGAAGGCAAGCTCAGCTTTTGCCTTCTTGCTTTTGATATGAAGCAAGATCTGTTTGGAAACTGTCTGTTCCCTAAGCTGTGCTTGCACATTAAATATTCAAGGTTAAGAGATCATGAGTTGCAGACACATGCAGGAAGATGTGAACTGTCAGTTATGCCAACAGGACAAGAGTTCACTGACTTACAATACAAGGTCATGTTTTGATATACGTAGCCTGTGAGCTTTCAACTGCTGCTTGGAATCCCTGTATTGAATCAGGGTAAATAAGGCTTTTCAGTAGCCAAGAGAAAGGACAGGTGCTTTAAGCAAAAAAGGAAGCACCATTGTTCTACAGAACTGTAAAATATTTGTGAAAAGCCTGTCTAAAACTGAGTGCGAACTGAAAACTAATTTCTCAGTGTACGTTGCTGTTCCCCCATGTCCAAGTCATTGCAACTTCACATCCACTTCTGTCATATGAGAAGCTGCTGCATGATTATTTTTACCCTGCTCTTTTGTGAGCCTGTTTGGCTTTTAGATAATACCAGCTTCCCTTGTGACACCTGCACCTGGCTGTACCTTCGTCTCAGAAGGAGGAGTAAAGATGACTGCTGCCTGATCTGCCCACTTACTTTGCTGCTGTCTATAGCCTGCAGCGCCTGCATTTCCATTTGGGATGAATGATTTAGTCTGTCATTCCATGGGCACCACAAGTACCTCAAAATAATCCTTCAATCCTCAGTCAGGGGAAACGGGTCTTCTACTGCCCAGTGTGACTTTCTGTGGATAGTATAGAAGGAACAACGATGGATCCAGTATTTTTGTCATAAGCAAGTTCACTCGTACAAGAAGGAAAACAGACCTTTCATTCTAAGAAGAGACTTGAGCTGACAAAGCATATTTTAATTATCTGTGTCCTCTCTGAGAGAGGCCATTATGTCCAATCCTTCAGACATGGCCCAAATTTCCTTCCTTTGCTTCTTTCAGGATCTGATTGTCCTCCGTGATGCGTTTAACCTGCTGCTACCCAAGGTGAGAAGGTGGCTGTGCACAGTGCCTCAGAAGTGAGCAGTGCTGGTGTACTGTGAATAGTCTGTGTTTAACCTGGAGTTTCCGAAGCCTCGCTGGGTAGCTAGGAGGAGCTGTCTGTTTGAGTTGTTCGCAAGCAAGTGAACAGTTCCTTTCCTTATCTCTCCCAGTTCTTTCCCTAAAGCTGCTTTGGTTACCAGGGGAATTATAAGCAACTCCTTGTTTCTGTGCCACACGTACTAGTTTCAGAAAACAACTGTATTGCTTTCAGGGTCAGCGTAGGCATCCCCTTAACTATATTCCTAGGAGTGTGTCAGCATTCAAGACGCTATAGAATACAATTTTCTGTGGTCAAATGTAGTGGGAGTGTAGTGCAGTTTTGTCGATCTGACCTGAAGGTCTTGGCACCCAGTTTGCCCCAGACTGTACATGTGTCAGTTCTACCCAAAGCAGCTTTATTTCTGACCAATTCCAGGAATAAAATACCTAGGGATAAACCAACTACAGAATTGGGTTGGGCACAAGGATTAGACTAGTTTAAGGTTGGACATTAAGAAGAGTTTTTTCACTGAAAGGTTTGTCAGACATTGGAACATGCTGCCCAGGTTGAGTGACCATCCCTGGCTGTCTTTAAAAGTCATGTAGATGTGGTGCTTAGGGACATGGTTTAGCAGTGGACATGTAGAATAGCATTAATGCTTGGACTCAATGTCTTGAAGGTCTTCTCCACCTAGATGACTCTAAGAAGTCCAACAACTTATCTCTTGCTTGAGTTTTTATAGCAAGCAAAAATTATGTGCATGCCCTGAAAAAATTAATCACACCCTGCTCTACAACTAGAGGGGGGTATTCAAGGACTGCACAGTTGTTTCCCTACTTTTTTCTCACAGTGTTGTGCTTAAGCATGCCAGCTTCTGCTGTGGGTTGTTTTTTTTCTCTCATTCTCCCTCTTTTCTTGCTGCATCCACCAGCTCGCAAGGGTGATCAGCCGGCTGGCCGACTTTGCTGAGAAGTATGCTGACATGCCTACTTTGGGCTTCACTCACTACCAGTAAGTAGTCATCAACCTTTGCTTCTGGCAGCTGTGCTTTGGTTAAAGTGACCTGCTGCTGCTTTCTTTGATCCTCCTTCTTCCCATCTCTGACCGGTGGCACTTGGTACTGCTGGAAATCATCAAGGCAGTGGTGGTTCAGAACAGGAGTATGTGCCTAACTCCAGACTTGTCTTAGGAGATTGAGCTGTTGCTTTGACTAGCTGTCAGCAGTTGTTTTAACACAGCTTCATAAAGAACCACTTCCTGGCAAACATAGATGTGTATATTCTGGGCTGTTTCAAAAAGCATGACTGGGAATTGCCGTAATCCTATTTAACAGGATGATACTGCTTTCTGTCTCTTAGGAAAGTTGTACCTCTTGTTCATCACTTCTGACATTGACTGCTTTTAGGCCAGGCTGGAACACAATAGAACAGAATATTTTTAGGCAGACTACCGAGTAAAAGGACAAGATCTGGATAGGTCTGTTGTTGGGGTAGGTTAATATGCAGCTTCATGAACACAATTTGCTTTCAGAGACCTTAAACTACACCTTGAGGGAAGCCTGGATCTTCTCCCCTAGTGATAGGGAGAGTCAGAGGCAGGGAAAACTAGCAGAGGTCACGTCAAACTCAGTGTCTGGCACTCTAAATTCTCCCAAAGGAGAGTGACAGCATTAGGTCAGGTCTCTGTTTAATTGTCTTCCTGTATATGCCATGTCATTTCAATCATCTCTAGTCCTAGGTCCCTCTTCAGCTACACCTTTTCAGAGTAGTATTCTCTGGGCTCAGTTTTATCTTTGGCTTTTGGAAAGAGTACAAAGAAATATTCAGGAAGCATATGGAAGGCAAAGTCCTAAGGTGAAGGCAGCATGGATACTTCTGCCTTTTCTGCATCCTTTGTCACCAGGGCCTCTGTGCCATTTATGAACAGGTGCATGTTTCCCCCAGCCTTCCTTTTTCCTGCTTACATACTTACAGAGGCCTTCCTTGTTGCCTTTCACATCCCACACCAAATTCATCCCAGTGGGCTTTGGCTTTCCTAGCCCCGTCCCTGCAGTGCTTGACAGTTTCTTTCTATTCCTTCTGGATCGCCTGTCCCTGCTTCACATCTTGCATGCTTTCTTTTTATGCCTGAGCTTAGTCAGGAGCACCTTGTTCATGCGCATGTGCTTTTCTGAAAATGCGTAGAGGTTGTCTGTGGAGCTTGTGTGGATAATTTTTGAAAGGGTCTGTGTAACATCCCCATTTTCTCCTCTCAGCATTTGCAGCAGGACAGTGTGGTTGAAGCTTGCAGCTACTTATTTCAAGGTCTGACAAACAGTGTTGACTAATAGTGCCATTAAGGAGGTCTTACAGTGTTGATTAATTAATAGTGTTGTTAATTACTGCCTGTTTGCTCAGTGGCTGAGGAATTCACTTCTATAAAGAAAAGGGAACAGTCCCTTAGAGGAACCATTTAAAAATCACAGCGTGTACATGGATGTTTCTGCACTGGAAAAATCATGCCAGTGCTGTCAGTCAGACAGGGTGCCCCCGTACCCCCCGGGCGAGCAGAATTAGGGTGGGTGGGGTGGCTGTACCCCCCGGTTCTCCCCACCCCTTGGCTTCTCTCCCCTGCGGGCAGAGCTCTGGGCGCCGTGCGGAGCGCGAGCCGGCAGGGGGCGCCCTTCGCCGCAGGGGAGCGGTGGCACGGGCGACGTTCCCGACGTTCCTCGCTGCCCGAGGCCTCCGCTCGAGGCGCTTCTGGAGCAGCAACCGCGGTTGTCTCTCCGGGCAATTCCATCTCATTCCTAAAAAGAGCGCCCATCTTTTCGGTACCATTTCTCGTGACAGATATGTGCTGTTGCATCTTCCTGCGTTAAGCAGATGGGGTTTTTCTGCTCAGAGGGGTTGGAGAGACCAGCCTGCAAAGAGGTCTTAACAAGAAGACTGAGCGGCACAGGGTGGTTCTCCTGCAGCTGCGCAGATTGTCAATGAGTCGCATTCTCTTCTGGATTGTTTTCAGACCTGCACAGCTCACCACTGTGGGGAAACGCTGCTGCTTGTGGATTCAGGACTTGTGCATGGACCTTCAGAACCTGGAGCGGGCTCGGGATGACCTGCGCTTTCGGGGCGTAAAAGGCACCACTGGCACTCAAGCCAGCTTCTTGCAGCTCTTCGAGGGAGACCATAGTAAAGTAAGTCTGGCAGCCCAGGATGCAGACTTAAAATCTTTACAATTCTCTCCTCTGCAATGCTCTTCTGTTTGGTAGAACATGGAGATTGGGGCATCAAATTCACAAGAGCACTTCAGTCCCTCTAGGGCTCACTGGCAAGGCCCTGTGTGAAAAGAGCAGAATTTGGGGATGGGGTGTGTCCCAGCAAGTATAACATTTGTTGACAGTAAACTGAGAAAATCAATGGGTCCTTTTTGTTGTTGCTGACCTTGAGTTATTGCATTCTGAGTTATGTTTGTTTTGGATTTTTTCTTCTCCCTGAGGTTGAAGAGCTGGACAGATTAGTGACTGCAAAGGCAGGATTTAAGCGGTACGTAACAAACATGCTTAGTCACCTATATTTGGTGTTAACAGACTGTGACTCCTGCTGTCTCCATGTGGGCCCAGATTCCCCTAGCTGCCAGACTGACATCTGTGCTGCAGTTGACTTACCTTCCTTTGCCATCTTCCATTCCCAGTTGCAGCTTCCCACAAAAACCTCACCTCCTAAATGGGCCACTTCTATTTGTCTCTCTGTCAAAGCACAGCTGTCTGGTTTACCTCTGCTTTTCTCTCTCCCATCTGCATGCTGCCCAAAATTGACAGCCTGAATCCAAAGTTGTTCTCATCAGGGCAGAATGGCAACCTTCCACTTTAAAAGCCATGTCACTTCCTGCTCAAATTCTTGCGGTACAGTTATATCCATCTAGAGCAATTAACTTCTGTGCTTATTTTTAGGGCTTATATGGTCACAGGGCAGACCTATAGTCGAAAGGTGGATATTGAAGTCTTGTCTGTGCTGGCCAGTCTTGGGGCATCTATACACAAGGTGAGTGTCCTGTTTGTATATGTTGGGAAGAAGGGGAAACATTTTAGATCTTGAAGAGAAGGTGCTCATGGTGCAGAATGCTGTTCTCAAGAAATATTAATTGGTGTTTCTTGTTCTGCTGTTCTCTTTGTGATCATTTAAACTCACTGCTGGGTACAAGCCTCGTAATCAAACTTCAAAAATCTTAAGACCAGTGGCAAATAAAGCAGCTTTGCTAAGCAGAGTCTAAAAATGGGTTAACAAATCCCACACCAGATTACTAGTCTAATCTATGCTACATTAGTCCAGTTAGAGTAAATGTCTTTCCTGGTGATGTATAAGTTTTGAAATTTAACCATTTGGTCCTAGTTAATTGCTTCTCTGATAATGGTGTTATTCTCTCTGTCCTTGTGGATTCTTCTCATTGATTTATTTATGTTCTCTCCCTCCCCTGCTTGGGCTAAAGTGATCTCTGGTATTTTCTTCCCATTTAGTTTTGTAGACTGGCTGATTCAGTGAACACACATTATCTGTGTTTGCAAATCATTGTGTAATTTTGTTATGCTTTTTCACTGTTCCCTCCTGCTATCTCTTCCATTCCCTGCAAATGTTTGCCCTTATTGGAATCATATTCTATTCTAACACAGTGGACACTTTCTTGTTTATGCTTTCTTAACTGGGATTTTAGGCTGGGAAGTGTGATTGCAGTGTCATCTGAAATTTTTCGCTGTGCCTCCAATCTACTTCTTGGACACAGATGCAAACAATTCTTCAAGAACATTAAGAGGAATATATATTAGTTTGATTCTGTTTGTTAATTTATTGGGCTTTTTTCTAGATTTGTACTGACATTCGTCTTTTGGCCAACCTGAAGGAGATAGAGGAGCCTTTTGAGAAAGACCAGATAGGTAAGAGATGAGAGGCATTTCTCGGACCGGTGTATGTCTCTTTTCTTGTGTGTTGATGGAGCCTTTTACACAAACTTAGAAACGTCACTGACAGGAGTTGCACTAAATCAGCTGAGGTTTGACACTGTTAGTAATTTAGGTCCTTATTAAAGGTGGGGGGAAAATGCACTTTACCCAAAGGTTTCTGAATATTAAATAATTAAAATCAGATTTGTATTTCTATACTTCCGGGGCTTCTGGGGAGAGCAGAAGCTGTCACATTTCCCCCACAGAGGAAGACTTGTTGTCTCTAAATAGTTGTGTAGGATTGAAGTGACAAATTAAGTCTTAGAGATATTTACTTGATTCATTCTACATTCTGGTTGTCTTTGATATCCACTCACTAGAGCAATGGGCAGAAGCGTAAGTACCTGGCTTTGAAGGGCAGTGTTATTGGGCAGATGGGATCTTGAACACTGCTAAAGTTGCCATGGGTAACCCAGAGAGATGATGCTAAATACTACATTAAAAATTGAGTATGTTTGTTCTTTTTAAGTGAGAGTGCTTTTTCTGTTTTGCAGAATTGCAAAATGTCTTCCTACTTTTTTTTTTTCCTCCACATTTCTAATCTGTTTCTAGATGTTTCTAATCTGAATGGGAAGTGTGGTGATGTCATTTCCTTTATTCCATTTTGTCCTTAGAAAATCATCATGTTTTGAGGCATTAGTCAAAAAAAGGATTCCTGCCATATGTTTCTTATCCGGGGGAGAATCTTCATCTCTTCTTCCTGAGAATGCAGTACCCCTATGACCTGTTTCCATCTCTCTGTCTCCTTTCGCAGGTTCGAGTGCTATGCCTTACAAGAGGAATCCAATGCGTTCAGAACGCTGCTGCAGCCTGGCTCGACACCTGATGACTCTGGTGCTGGATCCCCTCCAAACAGCCTCTGTGCAGTGGTTTGAGCGAACGTTGGATGACAGCGCCAACAGGTTTGTTTAGATCGCACGATGCAGCAATTTCAGAAGGTCTTGCGCAGGAAGGTTTTTTTCATGTATTTAGAAAATACTATTTTTGAACTAAAACCACATTTACCACCTTGATGAAACACAGTCTCAGTAGAATCTAGGACTACAAACTGGTTTCCTCTCTGAGATGAAGACTGTTAGGGTCTTTTAACATCAAGATCTTCTGCCAAGGAAGCTAGCGGAGAGAGAGAGGGGCACAGAAGCCATGGTAACAAATTGCTCTCATAATCTTCCTGGTTCAACAGTGTACTACAGCAGTTCTTACATTTCTCATATTTTCCTCCCTATTTTGAATGTTCTTTTTGACCCTGCTCCTCACTTCCTTAAGAGTAATTCAACATTTTATCTCTAGTCCCTTAAGACTCCAAATTAAAGAAACTTATTTTCATCTTTTTGCAAAGTAGTTACAAGAAGTAGTTCAGATCCTAAAGAGAGAGCAAAAACATATATTTATTTTTTTTTAAGTAATGTTTCATGGAAACCTGTGCGGGTCTTTTGGATATTGCTCAGCAAACTTTACTTTGTCTTCTGATTATGATTATTTTGAGATGAGCAAACATTATCTCTAATTATTTTCAAGTAAATTATAGCAATTAAATTCAATACTTGGACCTTCCAGTGAGTACTAAATTTGCATAAAGCTCATATTTACCTTTGAAATGTTTTCATTTCAATGTAGTCTTCTGTTGCTGAATTTGTTCTTCCAGAACAGGCTTGTGGAACAATGAACAACAGTACTTTTGTCTATAGACGAGTGTTTGGTTTGTTGATGAGAATATTATTTTTAAAATGCTTCCACAAACATAATGTCTGCATAAAATTTCATGAAAGCATAGATTTTTTTTTTTTTTCCAAAAGGACTTCACAGCTGCTTGTCTTGATAAGAAGCTACTGCATAGGCAGAAAACAATGTAATTTAAGAAATTGGATACTGGTTGATATGGTGTGTTTATTTCCCAATAGCTACCAAGTATTGAGAGATGTACTGGTATGTTTCAAATTTTATTTTCACGTTATCTAATAGAAAGGGCCATTTGTCCACTTCATAATCCAGTTTAAAAATTCTGTGCCTTGGATTTTTCTTGTCAAAGCTCTAGTGTTTTGAGAGGAGAGCAAATGCAATCAACCCACAAAATAGCAAAGTCCTTTTCAAGACAGTGTGATAGAACTGGAGCCCTTAAATGTAGCACAAGGTTCAAGTACTAATGTATTTTAAGAGATCACTGTTTACAATGGACCAGGCACTGCTGTCACAGATGGATGATGCTGTAAGTGCTGCACTGTGAGACAGAGCAGCACCTACACATCAGGCTCTACTTCTCTCCTTTCCCTCCTTTCCTTTTTGTCGTTGGTTTTGTTTTTTTTTTTTTTGTCAGGAGCCTCCTTTGTGTTCAGGAACTGGTCTGTCAGAGGAAGCCCCCACCAAATGCATGGATCACTTTGCAAGCTCCCCACTGGGCACAGCCAGACACAGCACGAGCATGCAGCATGTCCTACTCTTGGAGAATAGGATCAGTAGACAGGGCAACAAAAACACATAGGGGCAGATACTCCTGTGTTTGCTAGCTCTGTAAATTGCTGCCCTCTTTCCTGGCTGTGTAATCATTTAATTACCCTGGAGCTTTCTATGTGTTCTTTCTTCCTCTCTCCCTAAATCTCTACTAACAAAGAAAAGCAACAACCCAAACCCTCTCCCTTCTCCCCAGCTTGAGAGCTACTGCTGCAAGATGTTCTTTAGCTTTCCTGTTAGTGACTTTTAAACAACAAGGAGCACCTCTAAGGAGAGCAGTTCTAGCTTGAGGGCCACAGTAATGCTATTTATAGAATTATTTACAGAAACTAAAGAGCTGGATCTGAGGTAGACTGGAACGTGGCCTTGATTGCTAACTGGGAACTTGGGTATGTGTGTTTCATAGGCGTGTGTGTCTGGCTGAGGCTTTCCTCACAGCTGACATCATTCTGAGTACACTGCAGAATATCTCCGAGGGACTTGTGGTATATCCAAAGGTAAAGCAGGAGATAATGTGTGCAGTGTTGCATTCTTGAAAACTGCAGCTATTCCAAAGTGTATAAAAATCCTCCCACTCAAAGGGTTACATTATTATCTGTTTGTTCAAACAAATTCTGAATTTTGCTCTCCATTCTAACTGTATTGTCACAGTTTGCAGGTCAGGCATTAAAGGGTACTTTCTGAAACCAAAAGGTAGTAAATTAAAAATTCCTCAAAAAGGATATTTTTCCCTGAAGTGCATGACAGAAATCTAGAACCTATCACCAAAAGATACTGTCAAGGCAGGTCTCATACATTCCTGTAGCTTACCTACAGGTTAAAAAAAAAAAAAAGCTATGTACACCTTTTCCACGATAATGTCCTTACAAGATACATATTGTAAGTATTACCAGCTTCAGTATCTGGATTTCCATAGCTAAGTTCAAAAAGAGAAACTATCTTTGCAACGTTGTCCACTTCCTGGAGATTCAGAGGGAGAGGAAAGCCTCACTGGGAGTCGCAGTTGTCTACAGAATTTCTATAATGTTGTTTCTTTTTTTCTGTTTTGTTTAAGGTGATTGAGAGGAGGATCCGTCAGGAGCTGCCATTTATGGCCACAGAGAATATAATCATGGCAATGGTGAAAGCAGGGGGCAACCGTCAGGTACAAATGCAGTCAAACACACCTTTGTTCACTGCCTGCCATTTCACTCCTGAGAAACCACAGTACCTGGGCTCCTATCCTGACCATCTCACCTTTCTTTGTTCTCCAAGTACTCCCACGAAGTTATTAATATTACAGTAGTGCTGCAAAGCCAGACTCGGTGGAGATCTGTATTTGCGGTTGGGAACACTGTGTTTGAGCTATTCTGGCTGTCTGTGCTGGAGAAGAGGGAGATCTATTTTTATATTAGATACTAGTAGGCGTTTTCCTTTTGTAAACGTTTGAAGGAACTTGGAACACAGGCCAGGCTTCTTTAAATGGAACGTGTTGGCAGTTGGCTGCCTTATAAATTTAAGGAATGAATCAGTGCTGTTAACGAAAAAGAAGCACGTAAGACTGTTCTGAACCATTCATTCATGTGTCACTCTTCTCTAATTCAGTAAAGTGCTCTTTATCATTAATTATGTTTATCATCCTTCATTCATTTTTTTATGTTCAAGCAAATTGAAATTAATTTTTTTTCCTTAGTAAATAGATTAGACACAGATTATATTTCCTTATCATTTAATTTCACAGTTTAGTTTAACACTGTTAATCAAATTTACATGTTAATAAACCAGTTTATTTTCACTAGCCTTTAGATAGTAATTTCTCCTTCTATGATTATTTCCACATCAGGGACAGAAGCTAAACTTGCCAGATAGTAATAGCAGGAGGGTTTGCTAGAATCTTTTAGGAGGATGTGTGCTTCTAGTTCTCTGAAACACTTTTGACAACTCGCCCGTGATGAAAGGATGGGAAATTTTTATTCCCGCCCCCGCCATGTGTCCCTGATGTTTGTCACCGGGTCAGTCAGCAAGCTTCCTAACTAAACTTATTAAGGGTCACATCCTTTAGGTAGGATTTGTTATCTTTTTAGCTGGTTCTTTTTCTGAAGTATTACATAGTTGCCTAAACAGTATACTCTGTTTTGCTAAGATTGAAGAGTGAATTTCATTTCTGTTTGTTACTGGTCTACCTTCTTTCTGGTTCTGTTCAATTACAAATCTGTAGAGTGTAGTACACTTGTAAAATCTTTTCTTACTCACATTAGTATGTTCTGTTTTCATGTGCTAGGAACTCCAGAACAGCACATTTTCTATACTTTCCAAGCTCATAGCATAGAAACTCGCTTCCTTTCCCTACCACTGAACAGCTTCTTTCCCTAAACATCTAGAAGACAGATCTGTTCGCTGGAGGCAGGCCACTGCTGGAGCAAGATCACCTTTGGCTGGAGTTGTTTCCTCCATCCAGGAAGAATAGATCTTTTTTCTCTTAATTGAAGACAGATCAAGGATAATACATGTGAGGAAAAGATTCTTACATGGCTGTAAATGCAACCACATGGCTGCATTTTAGGACCTGCATAGCAGCATCTGATATTGCAGGTGGTCCCTGACTACAGTTGAGTTCCCCTGTTTTCACAGATTTATTCCCCAGGAAATCAAGGGGTTAGGAAGTGTTGCAGAAAAATTGTTGTAGGGGTTTTGCCAGTCTTAGTGTCATGTGAGGGTTGTTTCAGAGAGAATGAGTATCTTAAGACCCTCAGGTTTGTAAGGGGTTTTTCTTCCCTTCAGTCTGTCCTTATGTAAACCATGGTTTACACAGTCTCACTGCTTCTTAAATTAGGTTCTTTTCCCTTTTCCAAATCAGTAGATTTTACATGGTTATGCTTCCAAGATGTTCTAGGGGATGACATCCAGGGGATGACTAATGGTGAATAAGGGATTTCTTTATTACCGTTCATAGAATGCTTTGGGAACAGCTACTATAGTCTGTCTTTGGAAAGTTCATTCAAGTAGGGAATAGAGCAACTGAAAACCAGACATCCTATAATGACTCCTAAAAGTATCTGGGGACTTAGAGGAAGTGCAAAAGGATTCCAGTGTTTTAATTTTGTGGTATAATTGAACAGGAACATATGTGTCATTCAGACTGTTTTAGCCTCAAAGGGCAGATGTGGAATGACGAAGAGAATCGTGTTTTAGTGTGGTATTTGAGACACTACAGTCCAAGCTTCATCTCATTTTTATGCTGTCCAATGTAGTATGCTTTGATGTTTCTCCCTTCCACACAAGTTAACGGAATGAACGTGTGCTGTCAGAGGCAATGGAGTGACTTCTTTCTTTCCCCCACCCTGCTCCTACAGGATTGCCATGAGAAGATTCGTGTTCTCTCCCAGCAAGCAGCTGCTGTTGTGAAACAAGAAGGGGGTGATAATGACTTCATTGCCCGTGTCCGTGCTGATCCTTACTTCAGCCCTATCCATAAACAACTTGAAAGTCTGTTGGATCCCTCCTCCTTCACTGGACGTGCTCCACAGCAGGTAATGTAGTGGGAAGAGGCTAGGGTGCTACAGGTTGTGATGCAGTGTGTTATTTAATCTTGCACCCTCTTGTGTACTAGAGAGTGTACCCATTATGTACCTCTGCCCAGACTACTAAGGCAGATACATTTCTCTCTTTCAAAAAAGTTTTCCTTGTCTTCTTTATCTTTCTTTGTGGGCTTCACGTTTTTGACCCTGGATGTATCAGGCCGCTAAATGTCTTTGTGAAGCAAAGATCCCAGTGAGACAAGCAGGTCTGAATAGGGAGGAGAAGGGAACCCTTTTGCTAATTTTCTCTTTCCTGTCTCTCTTGAAAAGGTGGCAAAGTTCCTGAAGGAGGAGGTTCGACCTGTGCTGATTCCATACCAAAGCAAAATGGGTGGGAAGATTGAGCTGGATCTTTAGGTGTATTCTGCAAAGGTGTGTGGGTACAAGAAGATAATAAAAGCCTTATAGAACCAGGTCTGTTTACTGCATCACGTTACTTTGGTTCTCTACAGTACATTTAACCCCCAGAGCTTACAGCCACCTTGATTCCAGATGGGCTTTTCATTCTTTGTCTGCTCTTTAATCAAGTTTCCATCTATAGTTCACTGAATCACTGAGAAACGCTTGCTTATGACAAGGTAACTTTATCATAGTACCTTTCATTAGCCTCTTCTAGAGGACTGACAGCTGTTTATAGAGCAACGCCAGGTGCTGCCTGATAACCATGTATGACTTGTTGAAGAAGAGGGGTAAGGGCTCGCTTCCATTTCCATTTATTCATCTACTGTTAAGCTTTCTCCAGAGGTGTCTCAAAAGATGATAAAAGGTTGCCTGAGCTTTTGGAGTACTGTGATCTGGGGAGCAGATAGGCCAAACATTAGGAATAATGAAAGGGAGAGTCCATGGAACTTCTTGGCTCATCAAAACTGGTGGTCCTTCGGTGCTCTCTTGATAGTTTAATGCTGTACCTGTGGCTCTGTAGCTTCTGAGAACTATACTTACAGGTGTGGATTGGAAAACAGCCATTGTGATTGACTTTTCCAGGTCTTTTGCTGTAGGTGCTTGATACTGAATGGCATGTGGGCTCTGGCATGTGAAAGACATTCTCAATAGCAAGTGAGTTTTGTCTGATAAGAAAAAAAGATGGTGGAATTAATTTTTCCGGATACCAGGGAACTTCAAGAGCTTTGGTCTTATTTCTGACTCTGAACATTCTGATTGTAATGTCTGTGCCTTACTCAAAATTCAGTATGGGATCAAACTCTTCTCCCTCTGACTTAAACTGGAATGATTCCCTTACCTCTTCCTCCAGTGTTGTTACATTACAGCCCATTTGTTCTGCTTGAGTGCAATATAAAGCTCCCACTTACCTCTTTATTTAATTCAGGCTCTCAGAGATTACATGATCAGAATTACGTGATTCTTTTTTCAAGTGTGATAGCTGGAGAGAATTAAGAAAAGCAAAACTAACTGAAAGAAGCTACCTGCTCTCCTTGAGGCCATCATTGTTTAAAGAGGATTTCAAAATAGCAATATGTTGTAATGAGGCTTATCAGTAATAAGGAATCAGAGAAGTGGGAAGCTGCTCACTGTAATCTCCCCTCGCCTATATTGCTCTGGCTTTACCTTGGCTCTAGACAAGGGGCATTCAAAATGTCTCAAACTTGGCAAATGCATAGCCAAGAAAGAAAACAGACAGACATGGAAGTCCTCTTTTTTGCTCCTCTTTCCTCCTTTGTGCGATTAAAAGAAAAAAACAAACAACCCTGTGCAGATAAGAGGAACAGTTGATGTATGAATCTTTTCTCATCCTCTGGAAATAAATCTTTGTGTTGTCAGACTTGTTTTCCTGAAAAGGTTAAAAAGAATAAAAATGACACAAGGAAAATGTCACTCTCCTAGAAAACTGTGGCATGATAAACAAATACTTCTGGAGGCTTCTACTATTCAGTAGAGTTGGGTTTGGGATCTCACTTTCCCTTTTCCTCTGGAGCTGGCAGAGGCACCAGCCAGAGATGTAGTTCCCCATTCCCCTTGGTTGCTGGAGGAGGTTACCCAGAAGCGTCCGGGAAGCAGTTTTTACTAATTTATGAGGCCAGATCATGGTTCCAGTTCACACTGGTACATATCCCTGTAGCCTGTGTCCACGATAGATGCGACCAGTATAGTGGCAGTGGATCTGTGCCCTGCTTGGAGGATAAATTAATCTACATCTGAATGATGGAAAAGAACAGAGCAGCTTCTCCGAGGCTGGTACAAGGGATAAGAGCCGCCTTCCTCACCCCTTCCTCCCGCCTCCGCAACTGCACTTTTCACGGCTTCGTGCCACCTCCTCAGCGTCAAGGGGTGGAAGAGCCGCCGGAACTGCTCTACGCTGCTCCCTGTGGCCGCGGGCCCCGTGTGGCAGCGGTGGCGGCTGCGGCCCCGCCGCCTACAGCCCCCACAGCGCCTCGCGCCGCCGCCCGGATGCCGCGCATGCGCCGCGCCGCCCTCCCGAGCGGCGTGTGCGGCTGCCGGGTCGGGGTCGGGCGCCCGCTTTGTGGGGACGGCGCGGCGGGCAGGCGGCGACGGGGACACCGCTGACGAGAGCAGGTGAGTGCCGGTGGTGCTGCCGAGGCCGGCCCGGGGGTGGCGGGCAGCGCTGGGCGAGGGGACGGGAGCAGTGTTGGGGGGGTCCTGCCGGCGGCAGGAAGGTTCGGCGGGCCGCCCCTCGTCCTCCGGGGCAGTCAGCCCTGCTCGTCCCCAGTTATGGCTGCACACCACCCCCGAGACGCCCCCCATACATCTCGCACCCCCCGACTCCGGCAGCCAGCCCCTCCCGTAGGGTGCCTCTTAGGCACGGGGCAGGGGGGGAGGGTGGGACACGACACGACTAAAGCTGCTCGAGGCTGTTTGTGGGGTGGGGGGTGCACGGCCACGTCTCCTCTCCCGGGCCTCTTCCCGGGCTGAGGCGGTGGGGAAAAAGAGGGACAACCCCCACACACACACCCCCTCGCCTCCCCAGCCCCTGGGCTCCCGCTCACCTGCTGCGCTGACGCAGGGTCTGGGCTCTGGCGAGTGACTCATGTTGTGCACAGCTCCGTCACGCTCCCTGGGGTTGGCTGGGGCGCGTGCTCCCTGTGTGCGCGCTTCCCGCGGCCCCCGGCTTTGGGGTCTCTGCCCCCGCCGGCCCTGCTCCCCGAGCTGCTCCGCTACCGTAACCTGCCTTTTCTCTCCACCCTGG
>JANHFX010010950.1:0-26515 GCA_027560015.1 Chloroceryle amazona | reverse complement strand
CGGTGGGTAGGCCTCTGGGCAGGTCAGGCCCAAGAGGCGGCCGCGGCCCCATGTCCTTCCCGCGGGCTTCGCGAGCTGGGGTTGCCGCCGTGTCGCCGCTCCCCGCCGCTGTGATGAACACTACGGGCGCCCTTCAGCGTGAGGCGCCTGCTTCCCGCCTTCCAGTGGCTCTTCCTCGCCCGTCACCGTGTAAGCGTGCTCGAGGTGCCCGTTCTTAACCTTAGAACCACCAACTCGCGCGCCCGAGAGCCCCGGGGCGCGCCGCGGCCTGCCCTGCCGTGTGACAGCTGTGGCCTGTGTGGCGGCACTGGCCGCTGTAGGAAGGGTCAGGGCTGACAAGTCGGTGGAAACACCTTCGTCCGTTTGTCCCGAGGGAACGATGTGAAGTGCCCCAAAACTTTAGAAGCGTCTCATAACGAATAGAGCCCTTTAAGATAACTTCGTCCTGTGCAAAATGAAATCGAAAGTTTTTGTAGTACTTTTAAGGGCTTGTTTTCAACAGTCGAGAACGGCTGAAACGTGTTTATAGTGTGTTTATTTGTGTACTTTGTAGTATAGTATTCCCATGTCCTTTGGACGCAGTCTGAAGTTTAGTTTATCAAGTGCTGTATGGTCCTTGGGGGAGCCTAACTTGAGAAGAAAAAAAACCAAACATTTATTTTTACTTTTCTTAGATCTTGCTCTAAATGACTAAGAACAGTTTTAAGAGGCACTTAAAAGGTTTTTATGTAGCACCTTGACAAAGTTTTGTATGCATCTGAAGTCCTTGAGTAGGACCTAACAGTGAAAAGATGAGAATGATTCTTATAGAACCTACGCAGAAAATGTCCAAAAATATTTTGTTCTTTTGCTTTACTTGAAATAACCAGGGTTGCTTTTCATCCATTTCACCTTCACTGGGATAAAAGCCTTAGGTAGTATGACTTGGGATGTGATTGAAGAGACAAAAATTGAGATATAAACCTGAAGCAACTTGCAGAATGGTGGAAAAAAATTAAGTATGGTAGACATTTGTAAGCATGAGAGTTTTAGCCCTGATTCATCTGTGTACACTCACCATGACTCAGGTAGGGCTTGCTTGTGTCATGTGTTTACAGCACTTTCAGGTTGAAACAGTTTGTGTTTCTGCAGATTACATGAAGAGCTTATGGAGGAAATGGAGCAGCATCAAAGCACATCTTAAAAATACTTTAATTTCTTTTTTATAGGCTTTTGGCTGTTGTGTTTTGCTTTTATCTCTGGAGTTGCCATGTTTTTTGTTTTTGTTTTTTTTTTTTTATAACTCTTCCTTTACTGTATTAACAATACTTTTCATCTGGAAGCAAAGGTTCTTGGTGAGGTTCTCACATTCTTACCAATATGAACATGCAGTAGGACCTGCCAAAAGAGTTAGCCTAGGCATGGTGTTGGGAAATGTCCATAGTGTACTTACAGCCCTTTCATTTTATGGTGTAGGTGGATTGTTACTTGTGACCTTGACCTATTTACAGAAGAGAATTGAATGAGTTGTCTTGAATTAGTGTATAAATACATTGTAATAAGGACTTTGGAGGGGGGTAGCACTGAAGTGTTGCATGGACTCCTGTCTTTCACTCCTACCCATGTACCGATCTTTATGCTAAATGGCTGATGTAATCAATCTAATTATTATTTTAAATAAAATTCTACATGTGACTATAGCTCTGGTAAAACTTTCTGAATAATTAATCTTTGTGTTTTAGAAAGTTGCTGCCTTTATTTTATAGTACAGAGGCTCTGCTACTATAAAAATGTCAGTAGGCCATTAATTAGCTGTCAGTTGTACTGTCTCTCAGAATTAAGTAAGGCCATACATTGATATTTTTTCCTGAATCCAGCTGTGGTTATGAAAGAGGTTAAGTTTTCCATCTGTTTCTCCTCAAGACTCCACTACGGATTTTTGATCTACCGGTGGGCTGGTTTATAAAACTGATCTGTCTTCCATCTCTAAAATTGCCTGTGTTAAGCCACCATATAAAACTATTTCAGTGGACCCGGTTGATGTTTTTTACAGTCATACGAGGTGAACTCATGCAAATTACTTTCTGGGTTAAGTCTCTATCAAATAAGTAATGACAGTCATTTGGAGGTCCTAAGCTTTTTATTGATTGTACCTAGATCATGATGAGGTCATCTGTTAGTAGTTTACATTAAGCTGAAAGTAGTTTTTATTTTTTTAATAGCTGTGTGTGCATGGGATGTTCAGCTGGCCTGGTGGCTTCAGCAGTGAAAGTGCTTTTGAATGCATGAAGTAGATATAATTGCCCCGATAGGCTGGTATCTACATTACACAGACCTAGGACCTGGTATGTGATTTTATTTTTATTTTTCCTCATAAAATAGTTAGGATGTCTACATGAATAAGCTATTCTCAGTTCTGTTTTGCTTTCAGTCCTGCTTTGCTTTCTTTATGTGATTTTGTTTCTTGCTTTCTTTTTTAATTTGTAATTGTATGATGCAACTGGAATCGGTGTGAGTTGGCTAACAACTATAGTTTCTTCCTGTTTGGGAAATTCTGGAGTGGTTCTCGTGTTGCTGTTGTATGTGGACCACCACCAAAGGTCACAGACAGCTTTGTGTTTCTACTGTTCTGAGGTCACTGGTTAATAGATAACACCTTGGTGAAAAATCTGGCTTATGTTCCAGTGCACCTTGTGCTCTGATGCTCTCTGGCAATCATGGTCTTCTCATCAGTCTCATGTTCCTGCAAGTGCTTTATGCAAACCTGAATGCATCTTATTTTTGTTTCTGTGTTTGAGCCTGTGCTGAAGTTCAAAAACTACGGTGTAACAAACCTTCATTTAGAGTCAGAGAACTGAAAACTGTACGAGGCTGTTAGGAGTGGAGTGGCAGCTGGGGTAAACAGAGTGCAGCACTCTGTGCGTCATGGACTTGAAGGTCTTAAGCAAACCTTCAGGTGGGAAGAGATACTGCAGAAAAGTTGTCCAGACAATGCTGCCTTTGAGTTGTTTTGTGTATCACACGCAAGGGAAAAGTGTGGAGCTGAGATGACTTTTTATGTGGAAGCACCAGAACCAAGACCTGGTCACACTGCAGAAGCCCTGCTGTTAGGTGTCTGCATATGTCAGGATTTATGCTCTGGAGTCAGCCTTTGACGGCCACTTCTCTTTTTTCCCAGCTGTATTAGAGTTACAGCATCGGCAATAAGAAGAAACTAAACCTCTCTTCATTTGCATCAACAGCTAAAGCAAGCCAGGGTTTGGGGAAGTAGCATTTGCATTTGTTGCCAGGCCTGACTGCTGCCAGTGCAGAAAACTGTAAAGTCTTTTTTTAATGTTCTACTTTTCCTTCCTTCACAGTGCCAGCTGTATACGCTGCGTGTGCCCATAATAATAAACATCACCTGTGATCTTCAGTAATACTCCTTTTAGACAGTATCTTCTCATCTTGATGGAACCAGTCCTCACCCTTGCTGCTGCCCTTTTGCTGGCTTTCCAAGCGTTAAAATAAGCGCTCATCCTTTGGCCAGGTCTAGTCACAGGAAAAAAAAAAACACATCTGAACAAAAAATGCTTGAGAAACAGGAAACAGTAATATAGCAGAATACATCAGTATTAAAATCAACCACGTTAGGATAGTCTTGCTTAGCTTTATAACAATATATTTTAATTTTTCTTTTTATCAGCATCAAGTATTTTGTGCATTAGACTATATCATAGCTTATTAGCTAGATATTACCAGAGTTGCAATTTATAAAAGATTGCAAGCCATTTCCAGCAGCTTGGAGAGGCACCAAGTCTTGAATTACAGATCCAGGCACTACTGTGTGTATGAAGGCTTTTCAGAGGTGGGTATTAAAGCTCATCTGGAGAGGATGTGAAAGGAAATTCTGTTGTGCTGAGAAACTGTTAATTCTGCAGAGACGTGTTACTTTCATTCACTGCCCTTCAGCCTGACTTTTGGATGTGGGCAAGTCACAGCTCCATCTGTCAGGAGTTCTCTTTTCTCTTTCTAAATACCTGTCTCTGTTGCTGTCATATAATGTGGAGCAGGAATGCAATTTAAGTGGTAGTCCTGACTGCAGGTGTGAAACTGTAGAAGCACCACCATAACCACAAGTCTGGTCTCCTTCACTGCAGCCTGGTGGCCAGGCACATAGGTCACAGCAAAGCAGCTGAGCAATGTGGAGTCTTCACTGGGGACAGCCTAGGTAGCCTGATCATTGGCAGATCTCCCCTGAAAGTTGAGTTTAGCATGGGCATGAGTAACCTTTCCTTCAGCAGGCTGCCTTTACTTCAATAACCTTTACTTCAGCTGCTTTACTTCAGCAGGGCTGTGAGCTGTATGGGAGGCTACCAAAAAATGAAGGAGGGAAGATATAAAAGGATCTGATATCAGAGCTGTCTAAGGGCTGGAAAGACATTTTGCGGATAATCTCACAATGTTCTGGAAAAAAAAAAAGGGGGGGTGGGGGTTTGGGTGTGTGTCAAAAAAAAAACAAACAACAAACAAACCAACAAAGGCCCAAACCAAGCAACATTCCCTTCCGCTTAAGCAAGGGGAAAAAACCTGCTTGTTGAGATTTTTTTACCTTGTCAGGATGCATATCTGCATGCTTCAGTCCCAAGGCCACTTGGGCTTTCTTGCCATGTTCCAAGCTTTGACCTTCAGTTTACAGCGAAGGGAAAGTGAGTAGCTTTTACCAAGCAGACCAGCAGACCTGGTGCAGGAGAAGGTGCTTACTGATGGCTCTCTTCCTCCTACCTTACTGCTTTAATCATGTGCACCCAGCAGGAGATTACCTGTCTTTGAGAAAGTGCCTTTCTGAGGATTTATGCTCACCTGTAGAGGGCCTTTAGCAAGAGCAGCTTCCCAGCTTAAAAGAAAGCTGTAATGAGGAGCTGGACAGCTTCTGTCACCTGTCAAACACTGCTGCAGGTTAAGTTCTCCTTGTGATGTGGCATGTGGAGAAGAGCTTTTGAATCCTTATGAAACAGGGCTCTGCTTTTCCTGAATGCTGTATTTACTGCCTGAGCATCTCATTTGGATGAGTTTGTGCTGATTTTGTACTCTTGAACTGTGTGTAGTTGATATTTTTGTTTTTAACTCAAAACAAGATGTATTTTTTTTTTGCAGCTGCCTCAAAAGAATCTGTCTCTGGCCCAGGCCATATGCAAGGCTTAAAAAAAAAAAAAAAAAAAAATTCACAAAAGTGGAACCCCCTCCCAGCAGAGCAGATTGAGTAAAGCTAATGAATTGAGATGTATGTCTTACACTTGGACAGAATTTGATGTGAAAAAGAGGAACTTTGTTAAAACTGTTGTAATAGCCAAAGCCCTTGGAACAGCCCGTGGAAATAACACTGAGTGGGAGAAGAAAAAGAGCAGAAAAGATGCTTGAAGTGCTTTTAAAAGTGCCTTGTCTCTAACTGGGTATGGATTTTCACATTAAATAACAAAGTGTTCAGGTGGTTTGTTCTGTTGCTGAATGGTGGCAGAAATGGAAGAACACAAAAGGCTCCCAGACTGGCTCCTTTGCTACTCTTGTGCTTATTGAGAAAAATCTGCTGGAAGGCATTTCCTTTTTTTCCTTCCCTTTTTTACCTTCTGTTTTTTAGAGAGGGGACTCAAATGTTGTCCAAAAAGAAGAGCTTCTTGGTTTATAAGTACAGCTAGAGAGAATGAGGATTCGATCTCAGTTTGGGCTGCTTTTTTTCTTGTGTTTGTATTTAAATAATTGTTTTGCTCCATTTATGAGACCTAAAGGTGCAAATGAACAAATGTGGAAATAACTTTTGTATTTTAAACTGTGTTAGAGCATGATTCAGGAAACAGAAATTGGAGTAGTGGAAGTAATGTAGCATTACCTGTTATCAGGTACATTTCATCCTTTTCTGTTCTAGGATGAATTTATATTAAGAGATTAAATGTTCTTTAAAATCGCTGAGTGCCTTCTCAGCCTCTCCTGGTGTGGCTTTTGTGAAGCCACATGTTTGAGTGAGGTGAATAGCATTATCTGTCTGCAGCCTGTCCTTTACTTCTGTAAATTTGGAGTCTCATCGTCAGGTTTTTGTTTATGTGAAGTGCTCTGTCTGTTTCAATAGTTCTTAATGCTTTGGAGCAGTGCAGTGAGGTTAGATGTAAATGGCAGACAAGTTTCCCCATCTGCTTCGAAGACTGCTATAAAGTAATTGAGCTGTCAACCTGCCATATTTGGAGTGCAATAGACTATTTGTTCCAAAATCTTTACCCGATTCAGTTGTGTATGCTCTGTATTTTTTTTTTTTTTTTTTTTTGCTAATTTAGTTTGAATGAAAGCACAAGGCCATTGTCAAAAAAGCAAGCTCTAGGCTCATATGTACGCTGGAATTAAGTCAGGCTTTGTATAGACCTAACAACTTTGGTGTGTACACAGTAGATTAGGAGTTTGCAGTCACTTTGATAAACAGAAGTGCAGTGTGTTAGCATCGGTAGGGCATTGTAAATTAGTGGTGCAAATAACATATTCTGATTTTGATGTACCAGGTTTTCTTTGCCTAATTCCCCGCATGATGGAATGAATCTTTTCTTGACCAGCATAGATATATAGACCTTTTCAAGATGGTTAAGAACTGCGGTGAAGAACCAAGTGGAATGACAAGTGAGAAAACTTACCTTTGTTCCTAAGTCTGCTGCCATTATGTTATTTCTTTAGCTGATGTAAGTCAGCTTTTTTTTTTAGATGAGAAATCAAAAGCTGAAATCAAGTAGATATTCATATCCTTCGGAAAAACTTAAATTTGAGCTCAACTTGGCACATTAGGTGCTTTGTCAGTAAAATGTTAGCTGTGCTTGATCTACTAAAACAAATTATGTGTATTGCTGTGTTAAAACTTTAAGCAAAGTTGTATGGTCTGTGAGCAAAATATCAAATTTAATTTGTGCTCTGATCATTCCTTTGTCAGGAGGGAGCATCCACTTCTGCTGACATCTGATTTGTATGTATGAAAGTATGGTTTCCTGACAGAAGAGTGCATTATAGTTTTTACCAGCAGATATTTATTAAATCTGCCATTAGTGGTGGTTTTGGAAAGATGAGAAGGGACCCACTGCGAGGCAACTCAGTGAAGCTGAAAATGTAAGTTCTATGCTGTTAGTATTTTATTTGAATTACAAATACAGATTTTTTTTTTATTTTTTTTTTTTCTCTCCAGCATGTCAGTGTGTGTATACATATATGTGTGTATTGGCTTTTTTAAAAGCCAGAAGATTCAAATGAAGATTACACAATAAATGTTTTATGTAGTTGTTTTTTTTTTTAAAAAAAAAAGTTTAAAAGCTCCCAAACAAAAAAGCAAAACAAAAAAAACCAAAAAGCAATCCCAAATTTACCATCAGAAATGAACTCGAGCCATCTGGAAAGATGATGATGTTAAATTGCCCTGGCCTGACAAATCTACTTTTTTGTAGGTTTGTAGGGTTGAAAAATTACCTTGTTTTGTAGAGAATGCTGGTGTCTTAATATCTCTCTTATTTTTTAAGATTGTGTAATTTGGAAGGTAATTTTCACATGGGCAGATTTTTGCACGTATGATTGTTTGTGGTAGTGAATTACACTGGGAGGAGATCCTTAATGTCAGATGTTTGTTTCTGAAGAGCTGAGTGAGGAGGTGCTTGTGGATTTTGTTTTCCTTTACTCATAAAGGTGAATTTGGGACTGCCACAGGAGTATTGTTTTTCATCAGCACTGAAATGAAACAGCTATATGCTCTAATTGGACCTGTGTCCGATCAGCAGTACCCGGAACTGACTACCAAACCTCTGAGTGTATTGCAGCCTCTGGCTAATTGCCTAGAATTCCTTTCAGTGTGTTCAGCACAGCCCTGCTCTTCTAAATCATTATGTTATGACAATTCCATTTTTGGTTTTGGGGAAAAAAAACACCAACTCATCCACAGCAAACTATAGACTGATTAATAGTATGTTATCCATAACCAATGAATATAGCTGACATGGAAATCTGCCTGTTAGATTAGTCAAGAAGAGAAACTTGAATATCTGAAAAGGCACACTCCTAGATAAAAGTCCTCTTGTAAAGTTCAGGTTATGCTCTTAAAAACAAGTGAAAATTATTCCTTTCAGTTGAGTGTGCTAGTGTTATCTTTTATGTAATACAATACAGCATGCTTTGTGATCTGGCATCTATTTTTATATACTTGTGCTTGGTAATACCAACAGAAGATAGTGCACAGGAATCTGTCCAGAAATTCTGTTGAAAATATTGTGGTGAGCAAAGGCAATTCTGTAAAAATACTTGTCTGTGGTACTGGTCATGGTAAATTCCTTATTTAAAAGAAATCTTTGGCAATGCTGATCTACCTTTCTGATAGGTTTAACAATTTCTACACTGTTGGTAAGATTTCAGATGGAGAGAGTGGACAAAATGTGGATCTGTATGTTGCCCTAGCATATGTGGATATAGTGGTAGTCACCAAGGTTTTGACCTATATATAAGTTCTGAGTTGATGAATCGTCTTTTTTTTGCTGCTGCCTTTTCCCTTCTGTGATTAATTGTGATACAGACTTTAGATCTCAGTAATCCTGAAGCAATGCACAGTGAATATGCTGATGGAGAGCCATGTAGACTGAAGTGTGCTGCTTCGTTAGGTCATTAGAGTAAGCCATTCTGATACATATATATATAAAAATAAAATAGGATACACAGCCTAATGTGTGAAGGGAATACAGGCCCTGAGTACAGGGCCTTTAGTCAGGTTTGAGGATCTGCAGGGTTGGAGACTCCCCAGCCTCTCTGGGCAACCTACGGCAAGTGTTTGAACATTGAAGAACCCCAACTGTTCACTCTTAAGAAAGAAAAGGGGTAAAGTCATGAAGAACTTCTGGAAGATTTGGAGATGTTTGTTGTATTTTCCAGTACTTTGAAAAGTGGAGGAAAATTTCTGAATCTTAACAGAATGTAAGTTGATTAGCTATCATGTTAACTGGTCATTGGTAGGTGTTAGCAGAGGAGTATTTGTTAACTAGAGGCCTTGCAGTTGTTCCCTTTACTTGTTAGTTGGAAAATAAGGCCTTTATTTAGCTGTCAGCCATCTGAAGAGAAGAAATGCAGTCTTTTCTAGAAAATACTTTCCTGGATGCTTGTTTGTTGTGTGGTGTGGTTTGTTTTTTTTTGTTTGTTTTTTGATGTTTTAGCTATCTAAATAGGAGACATGAAAACATGAATGTGTACTTTATTAAAATTTCTCTGTTCTCTTTTTTTTTTTTTCCCAGGTCTCCTATTTCTGTTATGTGTATCCCAGTTACAGGAGGGTTTTTTTTGTGATTTCGGAGCTTGGTGCTGTTAGCCTCATGTGAACAAACTAAAACAGAAAGCAAACTGATTTTTAGAAAACAAAATGCCACGGAGAAGGAAAACTGGTGGGAGTCCTTCTCGGAAGAATGGCAATTCTGACAGAACTGCTGTTGCTGTATCCCAAGGGGACCCAAGCCGCTCAGTGTCACAAGCAGTGTACAGTGTCAATAAGGAAGAACTCTTCAACAGCATGTCAGAGATGTTTTCTGACCTAGATCCTAGTGTGGTTTATATGGTTCTGTCTGAATGCGATTTTAAAGGTAAATAATGCAGAGTTGGCATGACAGTTTAGTTCTGTACACGGATAACTCTTTAACTAGGGTGACTCCAGAAAAGTTGGTGTGGGTGTTGCAAGCATATTTGTGAGTTTAGCTTGTAATGAATAGGTGAGTCATAATATTTTGAAATTTTATAGCTCTTTCTCTGCAAGATTCTCCCAAGTTTGAGAATGTTTCTGTGAGGCTGGTGATTTGCAGTAGCAGTGTGCTTCATAAAACAGAGATACAGTTTAAGGGGCTTGCTCTGTGATACAAAGCAGATGGTGATAGAGTTCTGAGAAGATGTTTTTTTCCAATTAAGTTTCTGTGCTATATTTGCCAGATAAATAAACTGTTTCTGCAGGAGAGGTATTTCATGTTCTAGATGACAATTTTTTCAGACAATGGTATGCTGTATACGGTCCTGTCAGTGTTTGATTTTCCCTAGATACTTGAAGTGAACTTTTGTTTTACTTTCTGTTTTGCACTGTTACCTTGTCATCCCCACCAAGGATTAGTTTTTGCAGGATGAATTCTCTTTGTCATGTTGAATTCTCTGCAGCCTTGCTTGGACTATGTTTTCTCCCCTGCATTCTGCCAAGCTACATATCCACCTCTCCTAGCAGACTATTTTCATGTCTGTGCCCAGTCCTTCCCATGTTTTTGTGGTTTTGAAATTGTATATACAAGTTCATTCACTTATAATAAAACTAATGTAGGAAATACTGGATAGCAATGCCTGAGGAGTTACTTGGCAGGGGAGTAATTAATATTTTAGTCAATCTGTACTCATGATCAGATGTGATTTCTAAGAATATTTGCAAGCAAAGGAGAGTTTTGAATTTTTTTTTTAATGTGTGAAAGCTATGTAGACATCATAAGGACTGCATTATTGTTTTTACTTTACCTAAATTGTATGGAGTTTCTAACTGAATAGCTCTCATGTTTATTTCCATGATTGTTGTTCCTTTTAAAATTGCAATCGATGGAATTACTGATTCATGTTTTGAACTTTTAATAAGATTTACTGTGATCAAAATAACAGATATAAGCTTATTGGAGAATTTGGTAAACACACTAATGCACTGTTGTGTTATACTATTAAAAGTAGTTTAAAAATTGAAAGATTAGCATATTTGCATATGAGCAAGAAGTTGCTCTCATATAGTAGAAAAGATGGAAGGACAAGGAAGATTTTAATGTTGCAGAAACAAATGGACTTAGACTTTTTGCTACGCTGTCTTTCAGGAAAACAGAATCTTAGCGTTAGTGCTTAGATGATACCTGTGCCACGTTTTCATTTTGGTTCATGTTGATCTCAAGCAACCTATACACCATTTAGTGGCTTTACAAAGATTTAATGCAGATACTGTATTTTTCAGGCTATTTTAGATACGACAGTTTAAATTGGGCTTATCCATAACGAATGTATTTTGTGTACTTTAGTCCTCAGTAGTATTTTCCGGTTCATTTTATACTGTTTTGCCTATGTGAGATAGGTTAGAAATAAGTATCCATTTAAACACTCGGTTCTGGTATTTTTTCCAGTGAAACTTAATAATTTTTAGACACTATTTCCTTAGTAATTTTTCTGCGAATTAGGTTATTAATTTGTAATATGTCTGCATTGAGTTCTCTAATAAGTTCTCTCTCATTACCTCTAATGAAGGTAATGAGAAACACACCAAGGGAGTTGCAGAAGGTGTATTAAAGGATGAATTGATTAACTGATTTTTGGTTGTTTTGTAGTTGTGATAAATACTCCTTCAAGTAAAAAAATTGCATTCACATCAGCTTGTGCTTATTCAGTTGACCATGTTTTTTTCTCTTTACCTTATTCAACAGTAGAAAATGCTATGGATTATCTGCTAGAGCTGTCCACCCACGCCAAAGGAGTAGCATCATCAAAAACCTTGGGTTTTGATTCAGTAGCATTACCACTAGCTTTTGTTAATCAGCAAAGATCTGTTGCAAATGAAAGAAGGCAGGAAAGTACTGCAGAACAAACTAATTCTGGAGAAGAAGAAAAGGTCCTATCACCTGATGTGCAGCTGACTGAAGAACTGGATTCCTTAATAGAAAATGCCTTTCAGAGATACAGCTTGAGTGATGAATTGCCTGATTCTGCAAATGACCAAATAGTACATGAGCACTCCATGGAACACAGTGGCTTTAATGACTTTCCTGAGTGGGAAAAATCTGATTCAGGTGGCAGTGTCCTTCTTCCACAGCAAACAGGGACAAATAATGGGGTTTTAGAAAACTGCTGTTCTCAGCCAATGGTGAGTCAGCTGAGCATCCAGACGAGCTCACCAGTTGCATCAGACACTTTTACACAGATATCAGAAGATACTGGTTTGTCAGAAATACAGATACAACATGATGTAGTTTCAGAAATCTATAAACAATTGGATGGAGAAATAGCATATGAAAATTCTGATCAGAGACAAGATAATGTCTTGGATCAAAAAAATGTGACTGCTGCTTCTGGTGAGTCCTCCCAAACACCTCTGGAAGTTGGAGTAGATGTCACTGGAGATCCTGATGAAGGGTGCCTGGAACAGCACCAAGAGGTAGTGACTGCTTTTAACAGCCACCAGAATGCTTCTTTTCCAGATGTGTATGTCTCCCTTGAAACATCCGGTTTCAAAACATCAGAACCTGCAGATTTTCAGCAAACTCAGCAGGGTTATAGCATAAAGTTTTCTACACCATCATGTCAACCTCAACAGCACTGGAATCTCATGGCTCCTGTGTTTTATCCATCTAGTGGAAGTCACAGCTTTTTAACTCCTGTGGCTGCCAGTCCAGGGCAGTGGAGACCTGTTTCAAACTGTAGAACTTTGGAAAAAGGATTTTTTTTTTCTTCTCCAGTGGTTTCAAATGCCTGGGATAGCAACCCTTCTCTGAAGGTATGGGGAAGTCAAGATAGCAGCTCAAAATTGAAACTCTCGCAAGCACAGCAACCACCTGTTTGTCCCATGATGAGAAAAAAGATGCACCTTACAGGTCAAGTACTTGTTCTTCTCAGAGGTGTTCCAGGATCAGGAAAATCATATTTGGCAAGGTAGAACATACATATTGTGAGCTTCTAAAAGAAATTGCTTAATTATGTACAGGATTTAGTGTAAGCGGAGACAATTTTCTGACACTTGTAAATAGTTATGTTTATACCCTAATTACCAGTTACATGATACATGCAGCACGACGAGTAACAATAGTTGCGGAAAGCTGAGTTGCAGCTCCTTGACCTCTTAGGGAAATTGGAATGGGAGGGGTTAGCTTTACCTTCTGTCAGTGGCCAAAGGATATTTTGTCAGCAGAGGATTACTGCAGTAGTGTTAGGTCTGCTGTGTTCTTCCAATCCCTGTTCATTTTGGGTGTTTCCTTCCAGTAACATGGATGGAAATATGCCAGCTTTTTGTAGGCAGAAACTCCCCTTCCACTGTTGAAATTATCTTATGTAAGTAGCACATATGGAGCTTCCTGGGTTGAATTCTTGCTTTTTTTCTAACTCTTCAAACCCCTAGGTTGAGTTTAGACTCTGTTGGCTGGCACCTGAAATGCTTGGTGCAATGAAGGCTGTATGTGTATTTGTCATTGTGAAAGTACATCACTAGATGTAGATGGAAAAATACCTCCTGTGTAGTTCTGAAATGAGTCTTGTAGGGAACCTCTGTCACCTCTTTCCCCTCAATATCCTCAGCCTTTGGAGAAGGAGGGAAATTATTATAAATCATATTTGCCTGGAGGTTTATTTTACTCCCCCTGCCCCCAGATTGCCTGCTTACATTTCAAATAACTTCAGTTTTGTGCAAGAGACTAAATACATATATATAACATAGCATATATCAGATCTGGGAAGGAGAAGGGGAGAAAGCTATTTACGTCTTGATCTTTCACAGGGCTTTGCTTGAAGATAACCCAGGTGGAATTGTTCTTAGTACGGATGATTACTTCTACAAAGATGGACAATACCATTATGATCCTGATTGCTTAGGGGAAGCACATGACTGGAACAGGAAACGAGGTGAGAAATAAATAGGGGATTAAATTCTGTGCTGTTTAAAAAGCTGCCTGTCTTGTAATGCCTGTGTCACAGGACAAGCATTTATCCCATTATAGAAGTATTTTTTAATATGTGCGTGGAGAAAGAACATGAGCACAAACTCAGTCGTCATCTGTCTGTTGTGTGTTGTGCAATTGAAAAATGCCTGGGTTACTGTCAAAAGATTGTTTTGTCCTCAGATTTCAGCATGGTACATATTTTGGGTTGGACTGGCAATATATAAATATAAATGTATATGCAATAATTATTGAGGTTGTTGATATAAATGACACACCGATATTTTCCTGTTCTTGATTATTTTTTTCTCCTGAGCACTAAGTTGTTGGCAAAGTTAAAACAAAACTATAGGACCAAGACGGAATATTTTTTTTTTTTTGGTAGTGGCTTCTGCTAAATTCACTGTAGAGAAACTCATTTTAAGCTTTTATTTGCTAAATTTGAACCATGATCAGTCTTCTACTGTCATATTTCTAACCAGGGAAGAAATTTGTTAATGAGAAGTGTGTGATTTAATGATGCCTTTGTTCAGAAGCATTGTAAGGTAGCTACAGAAACACGGTGCTGTATTTCAAAGCTAGTGATTCTTAAATATTTCATTACCATGTATTTAAATTACAATAATTATTTTGATTTTTCATATTTTATGCAGTTTACAGAGTGGACTAATCTTAAGACTGTTATAAAGCCAAGAATTTTTTATGCAACAGAGAAGTCCACTTTAAGGTGATCATGTAGTTGTTTGCGTTTTTTTTTAGTTTAATTTACTGATTGATTAGTCATTTTGGTGCATCTTACAACTGCATTTTCATTCCTTGATTATTACATATATGTTAATTCAAAAGAATACTGCTATATCTCAGTAGCTTTACATGTGACAGGGGATTTCTCTAAAGTAAGAGGGCCTTGAAACAGATCAGACTGTAGCAAGAGTTCTTTATGCAGTGATTAATGGTTATGGATTATCTACTTTAATAAAATTGCAAATTTAGAAAATTAGTTAAAATATTACATGCCCATCCTATCATAATGAAATTAACTATATCCCATTCTTTTGTACATGTGTGTCTTTCAGCCAAAGAAGCTTTTGAAAGGAGAATCTCTCCTATAATAATAGACAACACAAACATACAAGCATGGGAGATGAAGCCTTATGTTACTTTGGTTAGTATTACAATTTGATCAATGAGAAGAGGGATCATTGACCATCATGACAACAACATATGTTTTAAAATGAGATGGTCTTTCTCAGGCTGTTACTCCACAAGAAAGTCTGGTGTCAAAAAATGTAATAACTCAGTGTCATATTCTGAGTGTTGACCTGGCCTCATTTCCAATTGACAAAGCCAAGTACTTTGCACCTGAGGGCAAAAATAAATATTTTGAGGTGTCTGCAGTGTCAGAAAAGCCTCATCGTGATCCCTGTCCTCCATGTGGAAGAAGTGTTACAGTCGTAGGCAACTCCCTTCTGAGAGGAGCAGAGGGTCCAATATGCCAGACACATTTAATTTAAAGTAAGAAATGCACATAAATGTTTTTTAAAATTGCCATTTATGTAATTAGAAGTGAAACACTGCACAAAAGTGTGTAATTCTGAATTTTTAATTAGTTTTGAAAAATACAAAAACCAGCATAAAGAAGCAGGCTATACACGTCGTGTACTTTTTTTAACAGGAATAAGAAATGGCTGATGTGGCTTGTTCTGGTTTATATCTGTTTTATTCAGGCTCAGCAGTTCAAATACAAAGTCATGTTCAGAGAACCAGACACTTGGTGGAAGTTTAAACCAAAAGAACTTGAAAGGTAAGAATGTCATATTAGATTATATATCTTTCAGTCTATAAGATGTAATTTTTAAGGAGGTACTGCTTTTCAGTGGCTGGTGAGGTAGCAAGATACTAGTAAAGATTTTTGTGATAAAAAGTAGCTTTTTAATATTTTTTTCTACAGTATTAACTTTTGAAGGATTTTATATGTATTAAGAGATTAATCTTTTTTTTCTTTCACTTTATTCCAATTACATACAAAAGATACTATTAGCAATAGATACTAGGTAATTTTTAATGCTTACAATTATTTTGCATTTAAGGTACAGTGACTGTTACTTCATGTTCCTTCGGTTGCAAAAATGATGTCAAGTTGGGTCTGGTTTTGTGTTTGGCTGGTCTGTTGCCTTTCTTAAAATGTTTCTGCTGTCACTGAGTTTAAGGCAATCAGTACTTCATGGCCTGAGAGGAACAAACCCCGGTGCATCACCATTGTTGTTTACCTTTTCTTTAGCAGGACCTTCTACACACTCATACAGCCATTACTTAAAGCCAAAATAGGCAAGACATAAACACTATGTACATGAATAGTTGGTAGATCAAAAGCTGGACATGAAGTAGCAATGTGCACTTGCAGTCAGGCGTATCCTGGGCTGCATCCAAAGAAGTGTGGCCATCAGGTTGAGGAAGGTGATTGTGTCCCCCTACTCTGCTCTGGTGAGACCTCAGCCCTCCTGGTGCTGTGCTTTAAGTAGCTAGAAGGGTGCTGGTAATGTACCAGTGTTTTGGATACTGCTAAGTAGTGCTCATACAGCATCAAGGCTGTCTCTCCAACATTCCTTCCTCATTAGTAGGCTAGGGATGGGCAAGATCTTGGGAGGGGACATAGCCAGGAAAGAGATGAAGCACAAGAAGGTCATGAACCTGTTGGAGTGGTCCAGAGGAAGGCCACAAAAATGATCAGAGGACTGGAACACTGATGAAGAAGGGCTGAGAGAGTTGGGATTGTTAGGTCTGGAGAAGACAAGGCTCTGGAGAAACCTTATTGTGACCTTTCGGTACTTAAAGGGAGCCTATTAGAAAGATGGGGAACAGGGCCTGTTGTGACAGGACAAGGGATAGTGGTTTTAAACTAACAGAGGGTCGATTTAGACTAGATAAAGACTTTTTTTTTTTTTAAATGAGGTGAGGGTGGTGAAACACTGACACAGATTGCCCAGACACATTGTACAAGTCCCGTCTCTGGAAACATTCAAGGTCAGGCTGAATGGGGCTTTGAGCAGCCTGATCTAGGTGAAGATGTCCCTGCTCACTGCAGGTGTTTGGACTAGGTGACCTTTAAAGGTCCCTTCGAACCCATACCATTCTATAGTTCTGTGAATAACAAGGTGGCTAGAAAACTGTCTGGATGCCTGGTTCATAGGGTAAGATCAGTGGCTCAAAGTCCAAGAGGAGGCTGATGTCCTAGGCTGACTACTAGGGTTGCTATTATTGATGTCCTTTTTATGACTTAGATGTTGGGATGGAGTGCGGTCAGCATATTTGCAGATGATACTGAATCAAGCAAGAGTAGTTCGTTTGGCCTGAAGAGAAAGTTAAGGAAGGACCATAATGTTTTCTTCAGCTTCCTCTTGAGAGGATATAGAGAAGACTATCCCTTTCAACCTACGTTATTTTGTGATGTCATAATATCTTGTTGTCATCTGAATTTGCATGCTTAGCTTATGTTGGCCACTTTTCAAGCAAGGTGAGGAAGATTATTTTCTTTCCTAGAATAGAACTTAAACATTTTCCCCTCTATCTTCGAATTCTGTTTTTCCATCCTTGGCAAGATTCGCTTGTTCTGCGTGGAACTGCTGCAGAGAATATTGCTCATTGGTGTTTAAAAGAGTCTGTGAAAATTTCTAGGGAAAGGGTGTCCAAAATAATGGATGAATAGGTTTTCATCAGGGTTTGAGTCCTTAGTTTAGCAAAACCAAAGAAGGAAGACTGAATTCAGAAATCTTCCGTACCCTGTTTGATATCCTGCATCACTGCCAGGATCTGATATGGTTTGTTTCTGATAGTTATTTTGGAAGATGCATTACTCATACAGTTTTAGATACTAGTATTAAGCAAAACATCCTGTTGCAGAACAGGGCCACCAGGTGGAGTGGAGAAGTCAAATAGAGCAGCCATTTGTCAGACACACTCTGGAACGGCTTAGTGCACTGATACAGAAAGAATTGCAGTGTCACAGCTTTTGCCATGGCCCCCTGAGTTCTCTGGTTAGTCTTGCAGTAATCATTATTATTAAATTATTACTTTCTCTCATGGTAAGACACAAATCTGAAATGTGTGTCTTTTTTTTTTTTTTTTTTTTTAATAGGCGCAACATTCACGGTGTATCTAAAGAAAAGATCAAAAGAATGTTGGATCGGTATGAACGCTGCCTTACTGTTCGTTCAATATTGGATTCTTCAGTCCCAGGCAAATCGGAAGCTGATGGCTGGAGTGAAGATCTTTGTCAGGAGGAAAGCCATAGGTTGGATTCTTTTACTGACTTTGTAGTCTCAAATGAAAAGGATAAAAATTCAAACTTCATAACAACAGAACCTGGATAATTCTTTTGAATGGTGAATGCATTAAAAGAATCAGTTAAATAAAAGAAAACTATATATTTTTTCTTAAATTTCAAGAATTTCAGGATTTCTAGAAAGGAGCAGTTTAGGAATCTAGTCAACTTTCTGATGCTTTTTGAAAATGTCCTAGCATGGCTTTGTGTTACTTTTCAATAAACAAATCTTGATTTACTTTCCCTTATTTTATATGTGCCATTTGGTGTATGTTGTAGATACAAAACACTTAAAATCTATAAAATGCTTTTCAGAAGGTAGTCCCAAATACAAACAAATGACTGTTTCTGAGTCTGTGTGTTGGTGTTAAATGTCTTTGTGGTAGAAAGTGATTTTATTTTTTTTTTTGTGTAGTACTAACAAGTTATATACTTGCTCTTCAATATATTTAATTTAGATTGTCTATATTTATGTTTTTATATATGTGCCTAATTTTGTAGTGAATAATCTGAATGTTTTATATACAAAAAAATGGATAGGAAATCAGATTTTATTTTAGCTTTTATTTTGTTTGTTTTTTTAATGCTTAATGTATTTAAAGTTAAGGGAGCACTGATAATGGAATGTAGTTTATAGTGAAAAGCAGTATGACAAGAAATGGCATGTCTTCTAGTTAACGTCTAGACTTTATCATTGAGCCATCAGGAGAAGGCAGCTTAAATAAAAGCATATTTACGAGGATTGCTGAGCTGAAGAGGGAAATGTTGGGCAGCAGAATGTTTCAGTACATAACTGAAAGCTGGGAATGGGGGAAAATAGACTCCTGATAAGGTATCCTTAGCCCTATGCTGAAGTAAAAAAGGGACACTTATCAAGGAAATTTCTGCTTTGCTTAACTCTTTTAAGGAGTGTTGAGGTTAGAACTAAGTGGTCTTAAATTTACTGTCCTCTTGCTAGAGTTCTAAAGCTGGATGTTTAGTGTCCTAAAGTGTGGTTTCTGGTCTGTAATTTGAACATATTAAATAGTCAAGCTAAAATTAAAAATGTGGACAAGTGCATAAAGAAAGTTCAAAGTGGGTTTATCTTTCATTCAAATTTGTCTTCCAGAAAGGGAGAGGCACATTCTGGTGTAAAAGAAGAAAAAACTATTTTTGCTTCTGATGTGGAGCCTCTTGAATTAGCTGAAGATGATGAAACTTTTCCCTGTACTTCTCTAGTGCTAGAAAGGAACTGTGATCCTGAACATTTTCAGAAAGAGAAAAAAGAAATTGATAATAACTTAGTGGAACACGATTCTGAGAACCGTGCTGTTCAGTATGACTTGGATGTTTGTTTATCAGATTGTGTAGAAAAAGACCTGCCCTTGGTGAAGAAAGAAGACAAGGGAGACAAAGTAGAAAAAAATACTGAAACAGAAAGGGATAAGGTTGATGTGACCCCAACTGAAGAGACTGTGTGCTTGTGTACAGGAGGAGTTGAAGAACACAGTGGTAACAACAGTCTCAAAGTTCAAACTGAAGTTGAATATTCTGATGACATATGTATGGAACCAAAATCAACACAAAGTAGTAACATAGTGGAACCAAACTGTTCAGCTTTTGACACATCAGGAAAACCAGAACTAATAAACTTCTTGGGTGACTGGCCTGTAGAACAAACAATGGGACAGAGAGTCAAAAGAGCTAGAAGACTAGAAAAATCTTCTCTGAAGAGCAGTAGGGAAGGTGAAAGTCCTAATCAGCAGCATCCTGAGTTAGGTATAGAGCAAGTGGGCTTGCCTGGGACCTGTACTGTTGAAAAAGGACATGAGGAAGAAAATTTAGCCTCTAGCTGTTCCTCTGTTAATTCTGATAAAGTTACACTGGAATTGCAAATGATAGGACACTGGCCTGTCTCAGACTCATTAGAACAAAGACAGCAAAGGTCAAGGAGAATGAGAAGGATGAGTCTAAATGAGCCTGATGAAGGTAGAAATACTGAAGGTGACATTAGTAGAAATGCTGTTGAGACCATAGATGTGCTTTGTGGGACACCTGTGAACACTGCAGAGCAACCAGATAATAAAAGTTTGCATATGCACCAACCTGAAACAGTAGCTAGTGAAACAGTAGGTGAGAAAAAAACCCAGCAAAATAAGAGGGTAAAGAAACATCACAAGTTAGCCCTCACTTTTACAAACAATAATTTGCCCCATCCCAAAGAAGAGGAATGCTTGTCTATGCTTAATGCATCAGAAGAGAAACAGGACACACACTTGTGTAGACAAAAAAGTAGCCATTCACAGACTGAATCACAGGACTTTGCTCTCCTGTGGAGATTAGAAAAGAAAATGCTTTTTCCTGAGACTACCAAAGTATTACATGGCAGACTAGATGGCTTCAAACCCAAAGACATAGATAATGCTTCAGAGTCTCAGGAAAAAATACCCTATCGAGTTACGTATGATAAAAGCACATTTGTGGAAGAAAGTGAACTTATCGATATTGATGAGTCTGAAAAGCTAAATATGCTATGTAAGCTCTTTGATTCTGTTTCATTTGAAGCTCTAAAAGATCTGTATGAAAGATGTAACAAAGACATAGACTGGGCCACAGGTCTGCTGTTAGACTCTGATGAAAAGTTGTGCAAAGATGTGGATACTGAATGCTTTCAAAAAAGAGGAGCGGAGTCAGTTGACACAGACCTTGATTTCAAGGCAAGTACAAACTATGATGAGAATCTTAAGGACTGTGAGAAAATTCCACAAGTAATTAAGGCTGGTGATATCTCTGAGCCTTTGGAAGACAGGAACTCATCACTCAGCATTGCAGAAAGTAGGGATACCAAGGCAACTGTGACAGATGCTAAAGTACCTGACTTGTTGACTCCTGCCTCATTGAATGATTCAGTGGAACTGAAAAATACTGGAGATACAGCCCCTGGAACTGATGCAGGCAGCTCAGCAGCAGATATCATTGAGCTGTCCATTTCAGGAAAGCAGAAGATAGAGTCTGAGAGTCCTGCTGAAGGAACTATAAATCAGCTATCGGTCTCACAACCAGATGCAGGTCTGTGTATACCCGTGACTTTGCCTCATGATCCTAATACAACTTCTACTGATTTGCAATTTGAACTGAATAATGAAAGTGACAGTAACCCTTCAGAAAGCAATGCAGAGAATTCCAAACTGACTGCTTCATTACTGGAAATGGATCATGCACTTCTGGTTAGTCCCAGGTGTGATAAAGAAATCCAGGGGAGTTCCTGGGAGATACGTGGTAAGGAAGAAATTGAAACTCCAAACTGGAATGAAGCTAAAGCCAAAATACAAAGCCCTAAATCAGCATCACATACAGCCTTCAATATAGATTGCCTAGAACTAACATTGCCTCCTGAACTGGCACTCCAGTTGAAAGAAATATTTGGACCTGTTGGCATTGATGCAGGTATGGGCATAATTATATCCCTATTTTTATGAAAAACCTCAGCTTGGGTAAGAATACCTTTTTCCTTTGCCTCTACTTTTTTCCCCTTCTCACTTTATTTTTAGGGAAGAGATTTGCACTTATCCTTGTGATGCTGTTGCTTCCTTCTGTCTTTTTGTTTATGCACATACTTCAAAATCATAAGAAAATATATTGTCTTATTTGCATTTTGAGCAGCAGGCCTTTGAGCCGATATTCAAGGGATATTAAGATGACGAGGAAGATGCAAATTATGACTGGTTAGGAAAAAAATGAAAGCTTTAGGCATCAGTTAAATTGGGGAAGGATAAGATGAATGGGTTAGAGAAGATAAGTGTGGTTATACTTAACGGATGAAAACAGACTAGTCTGCTGAGACTATGATGAAGGAAGCCTTAAGCATCTTGAACATACATCACAAAAGTTAAAGACTGATAGAAAAAGGCAGAAAAGAAAACACAAGGAATAATATATAGCTTGGGGATTTTATCTTTTTTTTTTTTTTTACTTGATGTGAAACCGTAGATGCCTGTTTTATTGGTAGGCTTGACTGCTGGCCTCTTTGCTTTCCATGCCTACCTCATCGAAAAAACAAGTTTGGTTGGTTTTTTTTAAAAAGGTGAGAAACAATGTCAGAAATACTTTTTTCCTAAAAGATGTATCATTATGATACCATGATAATTCCTGCTGTTTCCTTTAGCGTTAGAGGGGGTACTTGGAGATGGCTTCTCTGTGTGTTTGAAAGGAGGGATGTGACCCCAGTTGGGCTGTTGTGAGTATGTTGTGTTACATAAAAGCAGCTACACGTGAATAAAATAGGGGGTATCAGTTTCAGGAATGAAGCTGTGTTTGTAAGTTAACAGTGGCTTTGTAAAAGAAGGGTCTGCTGGAAAAATGCAAAAAAAAGGAAGAAAAATATTCAGGTTGTCATGTTTCGACAAGATACAGTTAATGTTAACTTGTTTTTCCAACCCTTTCTGAGTTTTTGAACACCAGATAATGAATTCTGTGTGCTTTTTTTTTTTTGAACTTGGCACTTTCTGAATTTTTTTTTTAGGCATGACAGTTTGTGTGGAATCTCCAGAATTTAAATTAAGTCTACACTACTGTACTTTAATTGCTTAGATTTTTTTTTTTTTTATATAGAATGGTTTCATGAATAGATTTTCTTTCTTCCATAAGGCTCACTAACCATTGAAGATTGTGTGGTGCATATTGATCTGAATTTGGCAAAAGTGATTCATGAAAAGTGGAAAGAATCTATTCTGGTTAGTAGATTTCTTGCTTATGATACGGTATGGCATGTGTGCGCTTTCTCAGACCGTTTGTGCCCTTATGTGTTGGTCAAAATGTGTATGATAGAAGTATCTTTTGGAGAATGACAATGAAATACGGTAGTAGTTTGTAAAATACATCATAATAATCAGAGCTGTTGAAAAGCAGATTAAAGGGTGAAGAGGATGCACGTCATGAGTACCTTATCACAAAACCAAGGTTCTTAAAAAAGAAGGATCATAATGCATGGTTTCATTAAAAGATTGATCAAAAATTCCACTGGCCAAAAGTCATTACTGACTTTTAGACATGTAAGACCGAGTTCTTTTATAAATAATTATGTATACAAATCATTGCCATGTACATTAACTGAGAAGAGTTCTCGAACTTCTGTTCCTTCATAGCCCTCTGAAACTTGGAATGCTTTTTGGCAAAATTTTTGTTTGGTTTATTTAAATAAATTTATGAAATCTTAGAAGTGGGACGTGTTGCTCTAGTTTGTGTTTTCAGAAAGCGAGTTCTATCTTTCAAACTTAGTAATTTTTTTTCTGAAATGTATTTCTTGTAACATATCCAGTCTTTGAGAAATACTGAGAGACATTATTTTGAAGCTGGTTTACTTAGAAGCTAATGCTTGTGAAGTTTCACTGCAAAATTTATAGCTTATTCATGATTTTACTATTTTTATTTAGAAGCGTCAGGGGAGAGATGAATCATGTAAGTTGTCTGCAGAAGGTATGTTATGTATTTCTCATAAATATATAAATATTGAAATCTTGTTGAGAAAATACTTAATTCTTTGAAGCTTCAGAAAGGATGCAAATACTCTGTCTATTGAAAAATGATGGATTCATTTATTAAGCTAAGTTTTTATTTATTGCCCTTGATTCCATTTACCATTCTCTTAGAGAGGTGTGGAGTAAAAAGTTAATTATAAACAGAATCAGTAGTCCTAGGTAGATGCAAGCAAAACTACTATCATTTTGTGCACTTCAGAGAACTTAGAAAAGCTCTGGCTGGATCAGACAGCTGTTTGGTAGGACTTGTGTTATTTCTGTGTCAAGAAAAGGTGCGGCTGGAGAATTACTAGCAGAATAAGGTTTTTGTAGGTGAGGGAAGAAGGTCAGGCATACAACATTCCCATGTTGTTATCCTCGTCAGATGGATTAATTGTGGCAGGCAGATGTATGTCCCCATTCAGAAAGTGTTAAAATCTCCGGCAATCAAATTTTCATTGTTTCCAGAAGAAATGTCCCTCTACAGCAGAACCCCATTGCTCTTCCATGGGCCATAGATAAAGGCTTGGACTGCAGTGTGGGTGCAAATGACCGAACACTGCTGTTAGCATTAACTTGCAGAAGTGTAAAACCATATAAGGAAAGGCAGGTAAACACAAGTCAATAATTCTCTTAAAAAGCAAACAAACATCTCCACTTAGCATATGTTCAAGGTAGCTTACATCTGTAAGATATGTCTTGGCACTGGAAAATTTGGCAAGGGAGTTTGGTAGTTTTGCTTTTGTCTGATCATCTTTATCTGTTTTGTAAAGCAGCCTTTGAAAATACAAGTGAGGAAGGTGAAAACAGTTTTCTGTTTTGGCATTAATATTTTTTTAACAAAACCCAAACCATCTAGGTTAGATAACTTAATTATTTTGGCTTTGCTTGTATAAATAAGCTAATAACTGTCTTAATTGTCACCTAATTTTTATTGCTTTTGAAGGTTCTACTGTGATTCAGCAGATAGAGACAGATGACTCAGAAATGCTGTTATCTCAGAATGCAGACAGTAAAACACAGAAGAAAAAGACAAGCTGGGTTTCAGGCTCATCTAATGACATGCAGACTGAAAAAACAGCAGTGTCAGACGTTTTTCCTTTTATGGATCACTGGAATGCTCAGATTCAGAAAGTTTCTCTCAGACAGATAATTTCTGAAGAAATAGCCATACAGGAGAAACAGGACCTGGTATGGATAGCACCATTTTTTTATGCAGTTTACATTTGTTACTATTAATGAAACAGAATATGTCTTATCTGATGACTCATTTTTGTGCTGCTGTTTACAGCCTGAATTTGTGAGACAGAGGCATGACAGTTAGTATTGTTGATTACTGTGATACAGGACTTTGCTTGTGGTAGATGTTTCTGATTTAAAAATAAAAATCTCATTTTAAAATGTAATATTTTGATTGTTTCACAAACAGATCATGGTGCATTTCACTATACAGGTTAGCATTTGTGGTTGGTTGGATTGTTTTTTGATTGCTCACCTAAAATAAAAAAACATCAGTGTGATTTCCCACAGTTTTAGTGGGAAACTATATCAAAAAAAGGTCTTCACTAGCTCCATGTTTTGTTTGTTTAGAAATGGATTGAAGTGATTTTAACATTTTTTGTAAGGAGAACCCACAACATTCCTAACAGATGAGACATTAAAAGAAGTACTTGAGATTAATCTCGAACATATTTCTGTGCCCACTTGTGAGAAAACAGTAATTAAAAAAAAAAAAAATATTAATTCTGTTACCTTCCACGCAGTTCCCATACCCTGTCTGGTTGGCATGTGCATCACACTGCCCTCTACTGCCCGGCAGTTGTTCAGAACAGGCGTTTTTATTTGTAATTGTCTCTGATAAGTAGCTGTCCTAAAGAAAAACAGGAGCTTTGTTTCTGCTGGCATAGAAAGTTGGATGGATTAGCCTGTACTTTGAAAGAATGGCTTGTGGATTCTTTCTTTGAACTGCATATATGTGGCTTACTGATAATAACAACTATGATGTCTGCAGCTTTATTTTCAGTTTGGATTCATGGAGCTTGGCTTTGTTTTGTCCACTTTTTTTTTTTTTTCTTTTTTAATCTGAGTATTGGAATGATCAGTCTGATTTATTCTGGGCTATAATTATGTTTATTCTCAGCATGACTTCACAAATATAAATATTTATTACAGTATAGCTTCACATACAGCAAAACAAATTTGTTTACGCTGTTTCATAATAAAATGTTTCAACCCCAGTCCCTCAATATAGAGTAGGGAGGTGGACTTTGCATAAGTTTAGCATTGGATTAGACAGACTAACAGGGAATGCATTTCAAAACTTAAATTCCTTCTAAAAAATCCTCCTTCTATTTTGTTCAAGTTAGAGAGAGCTTCAGTTGAGTCACTTCAGCTGACTGCAGAGTACTGCAGTAGTGTATCATAAAACTTACCTGTCCCTACTTCATTCTCATCAAGTTAGAGTGGCAGGCTGGTATTGGCATGTTGTCATGGCTGTTGGGCGCACACCTACTGAGAACATATTTTTTGAAATCTTAAAAAAATAACAGTAAAGTTGGATTGGCTCCACTGTTACTATATTTTGTTACTAATTAAGAACTTGTAACTTTTTTTCCTTTGTCTTCTGGGTAGAATCGTGCTCCTTCTATGGCTAGAAAAGACTGTGCTGCTAAACTAAAGGAGAAGCAACTTTTTGAGATGTTTCCAACTATTAATCAAAGTTTCTTAATGGATATCTTCAGGGAAAACAAGTAAGAAATCTTAAAAGTTCTTTGGTACCCAGTATCACCTCTCCAGTGCCCAGTTACTGCCCTAAATATTTAAGAGCTAAGATACTGCTGAAGAATGTTTTTTTTCCAAACTATCCCAGGTTTTGTAAATCTAGGTAAAGAGAAAATTAGCTAGCCTTGAGAGCAAATGGGGCATAAAACCTCTGTGTGTAGACTTGCCCCCCCCCCCCCCCCCTTTTTTTTTTTTTTGTGGGGTGGGAGGGGTCTGTTAACAGGGGGGGGGGTAGGGGGGGGGGGGGGGGGGGTGTGAAGGTGCAG